>PUFA01002240.1:0-29603 GCA_003508835.1 Eonycteris spelaea | reverse complement strand
ATGGGCAGTAAAAAACAACATACATATATGCCTTTCTGTTAAATTATTTACACCTGAAAATGACTGGATTTCATTAACCAATGTCACCATAATTAAATAAGTAAGTAAGTAAGTAAGTAAGTAAATAAATAAATAAATAAATAAATAAATAAAAAGTAGTATCTTGACTCTTCATGCTCAAGCCAAACTTGTTTTCTGTTTTGTTGCAGAGACTGCTAACTAACCTATATACCATACATCTTCTTCCCTTTCTCTTCATTGTAAAAATATGCCCCAGCTAAAAATATCTATACTTTCCAGTAGCCTTGCACAATAGAGGTGGACAATGAGATACAAGCAGAAGTCATGGGGTAGGGCTTTTGGAAAAACTGTTTTCCTTTGACCCTTCCTCCTACCCATTGCCTGATATTTGAATGTGATGCTTAAAGATCCAACAGACATATTGGGCCATTAGGGAAATATCAAAAGAATTATAAACAGCCCTGACCTTCTTGAACTGCTAAACCAACACCAGCCACTTGCCTACCTTAGGACTTCTTATTACATTAGACTAATGAACCCTATGTGTTTCAGCCACTGTGATCAATTTTTTTAAAACTTACACAGTGATGCATATCTGAACTGATTCATCTCAACAAGTTCTATTCCCTTCTCCTTAGCTTTAATCATGCCCGGAATGATGCTCTTCCTACCCCATATTCTTTTTCACCTAAAATAGCTGCCTGCAAAATCTTTATCCATCACAGAAGACCAGTTCAAACAACATAATGTTTTATCTAACCTTCCACCTGATCCAGATGTGCTGTTTCCCTCTTTGACTCACCCCTATATTGCTTTATCTGGATCTTTTTTTTGTGAAATGAATATATGGTGTGTGTTGTGTGTGTGTGTGTGTGTGTGTGTGTGTACACATGTATATGTAAGAGGTATTAATGCCTTTATTGGTATTTGAATTTTCTTTGTATTTTTCTGCAATGAATGGGCACTATAGTAGATATCCAGTAAATCCTTTGAATATTAAATATAAATATTCAGTAAGAACATAACTTCTCTTTACACACACACATAACTGTTTCACTGCAGTATACATTGGAATGAAGTTGGGTAGAATGCAAACAACCAAGTAGATAAAATGATATCTTCTTAATTAATTTGGAAAATAAAATTATATATATGAAATTGGGGGACTGACTTCTGTTTTTAAATTTATAGTAAACAACCTTTTATTTCAACTTTTATTTATGAAGGACGAAAGAAACATGGCAGAGCAAAAGACAACTCCAGATCTCTCTCCTTGAAAAAAACAATAAGCCTAAACATCCAAAACTCAACAAAACACCCAAACTCCACACCAGCACATTTGAGCTTGGGAATCTATGAATAAGAACTACAACAGGAATTTTTAAAAGGAACCAGATGAGCAGAATGAGTTTCTTTAAACAAAGAGACTGAAAGTCCTCAAAAAGAACCAAACAGAAACTTCTGGAGATGAAGAAAAACACTGCAAGAGTTGAAAAGTGGAATAGCAAGTTTGGAAAATAGAGATGAACAAATGGAGGAAAAGATCAGTGATATTGAAGATAGAAATCTAGAAATAAATTGGAAGGAAGAAGAGAGAAACTGAAGAATAAAAATAATGAAAGAGAAATACAAGAGCTAGCTGATACACACAGGAGAGGAAACATAAGAATAATGGGCATTATAAGAAGGTGAAGAAAAGATACAAGGACTAGAAAGCATTTTCAGACAATAGTGGACAAGAATTTCCCAAATCAAAGGAAAGAGCTGCAGCTTTGGAATTCAAGAAGTCAACAGAACACCGAATTATCTCAACCCAAAAAGGCCTTCACCAAGTTATCAAAATTCAATGACAAAGACAGAATTCTCAGGGCAGCCAGGAAAAGAAGAGGTAACATATAAAGGAAAAACCCATTAGATTATAATCAGACTTTTCAGTGAAATCCATACAAGCCAGAAAGGAATGGAATCAAATATTTAAACTTATTAAGTGAAAGGAACTACCAGCCTAGAATAATGTATCCAGCTAAGCTCTCCTTTAATAAAGGAAAATTAAGACCTTTTCCAGACATACAAAAATTGAGGAATTTTCCACTGTGAGGCCTGTGAGACTACAGGAAATACTGAAAGGTGTCAGCTCATCTAAAACAAAAGAAAAACAACAACAACAAAAAATGCATAATTAAGAGTAAAGTAATTATCAGGCAAATAGAAGCAGGAGTGCAATCCTTACTAAGAACAGGGCATTATAAGCTTAAATAAAAAAGAAAATTACTATAGCAAGATATAATGAACATTCAACATACATAGAGAATGAAATTGAGTAACAATGATAGAAAGGGGAGGATTCCAAGATCCAAATTCGCAAAAGGGGAAAGGAGATAAGAGCAACACACAGAAGAAAATGCAAGACTGTAATATTTAACCATACTTTCATATTTGTAATGGTAACCACACACCAAAGATTCAGAACTGAAGTATATAAACGTAAAACAAGAAGCAGAGGCAAAATCCACAAAAGCCAACCAAAATAAAGAAAACGGAAACACAAGGACAAGGAAGCGATGGAAACACTGAGCTACCAGAAAGAAAAGATAAAAATGGCTATAAGAAGCCTCATATTTCAATAATCACCCTAAATTAAATGGACTGAACTGCCAATAAAAAGGCACATAGTTGCAGAATGGATCAAAAAACAAAACCACACATATGCTGCCTCCAGGAGACACATCTCAGCTCCAAAGACAAATATAGACTCTAAGTGAAGGGTGGAAAATGTTATTTCAAGAAAATGGCATTTAGAGAAAAGCGGGAGTAGCATTACTAATTTCAGACAAAATAGACTTCAAAATAAAAAAAGGTAAAGAAAGATGAGGAGGACACTCCATAATGATAAAGAGAAACATGCAACAAGAAGACATAACACTTATTAATATCTATGCTCCCAATCAAGGAGTCCCGATATACACAAAGCTTACTAACAGAACGAAAGGGAGAAACGGATCAATATACTATCATAGTAGGGGACTAAATGCCTCATTGTCGGATATGGAGGGTCATTCAAACAGTAAATCAATGAGGCAATCACATCCTTAAATGATACATTAGACCAACTGGACATATTGGATATTTACAGAGCATTCCATCCCAAAACAGCTGCTTCTACATTCTTCTCTAGTGCACATGGAATATTCCTCAAGAATCAACAAAATATTGAGAAAAAGATATAACATCAATAAATATAAAAAGGTTGAAATCATACCCACCTTATTCTCTGATCATAATGCTTTGAAACTAGAGATCAACTGCAAAAGAAAGCAGGAAGAATCCACAAATACATGGAGATTAAACAACATGCTACTGAAGAATAACTGGGTCACAGAAGAAATAAGAGAGATCAAGATACATAAAAATGAATGATAATGATAGTACAACATGTCAAAAATTTTGAGACACATCAAAAGAGGTCATTAGAAGAAAGTTCATGTCATTACAGGCCTTTCTCCAAAAACAAGAATGAGCCCAAATAAACAACCTTATGTGACATTTTGAAAAAACTCAGAAAGGAAGAACAAATGAAGCCAAAGTCAGGAAAAAGCAAGAAATAATCAAAATTAGAGCAGAAATAAATAAAATTGAAAAAAAAGAAAAAAAATAAATAGAACAAAGAGCTGGTTCTTTCAGAAGGTTGATAAAAATTGACAAATCCCTGGCTAGACTCACTAAGAAAAAAGAGAAGGACGAATAAAGAAAATCAGGGATGAAAGAGGAAATTATGACTGACATTGCAGAAATACAAAGGATCATAAAATACTATGAAAAAGTATATAAGTCAAATTTAATAACCTAGAAGAAATGCACCAGACTTAGAAAAATACAATCTTCCTAGACTGAATCAAGAGAATCTGGAAAATCTAAATAGACTGATCAGCAGTATGGAAATTGAAACAATCAGCAAAAAACCAAAAAGTAAAAGTCCAGGACCAGATGGCTTCACCAGTGAATTCTACCAAACATTCAAAGAAGATTTAATACCTATTCTCCTCAAACTTTCCAAAAAATCGAAGAGGAGGCAATACTTCCCAACACATTTTATGAGGCCAATATTACTCTGATACAAAACCTGGTAAAGATAACACAAAAAAGAAAACTACAGACCAATATCTCATGTACACAGATGCAAAAATCCTAAATAAATACTACGAACCGAATACAGCAACATATTAAAAAGATTGATACACCACGATCAAGTGGGCTTCATCCCAGGGCACAGGGATGGTTTCATATAGCAAATCAATTAATGTGATACACCACATAACAAATTAAAAAATAAGAATCATATAATCATATCAATAGATGCAGAAAAAGCCTTTGACAAGATACAGCATCCATTTATGAAAAACACTTAACAAAATCGGTATAGAAGGAAAGTATCTTAACATAATGAAGGCCATCTATGACAAACCCTTTAATGGTGAAAAACTAAACCTTCCCTCTAAGATCAGGAACAAGGCAAGGCTGTCCACATTGCCACTGTTATTCAATATAACATTGGAGGTCCTAGCAAGTGCAATCAGGCAAGAGAAAGATATAAAAGGCATCCAAATAGGAAACGAAGAAGTCAAACTGTCACTATTTGCAGATGACATGATTCTCTATATAGAAAACCCTAAAGACTCCACAAGAACACTACTAGAAACAATAAGCAAATACAGTAAAGTCTCTGGATCAAAATCAACGGTCAAAAATCCATAGCGTTCCTATACTCTAATAATGAATCAGAAAAAGTGGAAAAAAATTCCTTTTGCAATTGCAACAAAAAATAAAATATTAGGAATAAATCTAATGAAACATGTGAAGGCCTATATGATAAAACTACAAGACCCTATTAAAAGAAATGAAGAAGATACAAAGAAATGGAAAGATATTTCATGTTCTTGGATTGGAAGAATCAACATAGTTAAAATGACCATATTACCTAAAGCATTATACAGATTTAATGCAATCCCCATCAAAATCCCATCGCATTTTTTAAAGAAATAGAACAAAAAAACATCAGTTGTTAAAAGCAAAAAGACCCCAAATTGCCAAAGCCATCCTGAGAAAAAAGAACGAGGCTGGAGGCATCACTCTGCCCAAACTTCAAATTATACTACAAAGTGACCGTAATCAAAATGGCATGGTATTGGCAGCAAAACAGACACACGGACCAGTGGAACAGAATGAGAGTCCAGATTTAACCCATATTTATATGGGCATAATTTTTGACAAAAAAAGCCAAAAACATACAGTGGAGAAAGGAAAGCCTCTTCAATAAATGGTGCTGGGAAAACTGGAAGCCACCTGCAAAAGAATGAAACTAGACTGTTTATCACCACACACCAAAATTAACTCAAAATGGATTAATGACCTGAATATAAGACAAGAATCAATAAGATGCATAGAAAAAAACATAGGAAATAAACTCAAGGACCTTGGACTTAAAGAGTTTTTATTAATTTGACCTCAAAAGCAAGGGAAGTAAAAGGTAAAATAAATGAATGGAACTATATCAAAACCAAAAAGCTTCTGCTTGCAAAAAGAAACCGTCAACAAAGAGAGACAACATCCAAATGGGAAAATATATTTGCAAGCAATGCCTCGATAAGGGCCTAATATCCAAAATATACAAAAAACCCTCATATGGCTCAATAACAAACAAAAAAACAAATGATCCAATTAAAAAATGGGCAGAGGACCAAACAGACACTTCTCCGTAGAGGAGATACAAATGGCCAAAATATATGAAAAAATGCTCAACATCGTAGCTATTAGGGAAATGCAAATCAAAACCACAAAAGATACCATCTCACACCTGTTAGAATAATTATAATCAACAGAAAAAGTAATAAATGTTGGAGAGAATGCGGAGAAAAATGAATCTTCATACACTGCTGGTGAACTGCGAATAGGTACAGCCACTGTGGAAAAAGTATGGAGGGTTTCTCAAAAAACTAAGAATTGATTCTACCACATGATCCAGCAATCCCTCTATGGAGGTATTTACCACAAAGACTTGAAAACCCATATCCGAAAAAGATATTCACACACCAATGTTCATAGTAGCCACTATTCACAGTGTCCAGACCATGGAAACAAATGAAGTGTCCTACAATAGATGATTGGCTAAAGTGTTGTGGTACATATATACAATGGAGTATTACTCCACCATAAAAAGAGATGAAATACTGCCATTTGCGACAACTTGATGGACTTCGAGATAATCATGCTAAGCGAAATAAGCCAGACTGAAAAGTTTGAAAATCACATGATATCACTTCTATGTGGGATATTTAACCTAAAAGCAACAAATGAAACAGGACAAAAGGGACTCAGAGATACTGACAATGGACTAGTGGTTTATCAGAGGGGTGGGGGGGGGGAAGGAGGGAGGTATCCAGGGTTATGAGTGTCAAATATGTGCGTGACAGAAAGATACCTAACTATGGAAAGTGAACACACATTGTAAATATGTATATATGCCTTAATGTTAAGAAGAGATGAAATTACTGCCATTTTATTCTTTTTTTTAATTTATTTTTTATTTTATTTTATTTTTATTTTTATAAGTTTATTGGGGTAACATGTTTAATTCAATTATATAATTTTTAAAATGGACATTATAATTTGACATTTATATATTGTATTGTTGTAATTACCAGCCGGAGTCCAGTTTCTTCAGCTACCATATATTTTTGATCCCTTACCCACTTCGCCCTCCCCCAAATCCCCTATATTTGACTTCTTCACCCCTGTCTTACCTCTTCCCTCCACCCCAGCCCCACCCTCTGGAATGTTGCTGTATTAGGTTCATTAATATCTATCTTATTTAGGATTTTGTATCTGTGTTCATGATAAATATTGGTCTGTATTTGTGTGTGTGTTGTGTTGTGTGTGTGTGTGTGTGTGTGTGTGTGTGGGTGTGGGTTGTTATCTTTACCAGGTTTTGGTATCAGGGTATATTGGCCTCATAAAAATGAGTTGGGAAGTATTGCCTCCTGTTCGATTTTTTGGAAGAGTTTGGAAGAATTAGTATTAAATCTTCTTTTGAATATTTGGTAGAATTCACTGGTGAAGCCTACTGGTCCTGGATTCTTTATTTTTTGGTATTTCTTGATGATTTTTAAAAAATTTTCATACTGCTAATTGGGTCTATTTAGATTCCCAGATTCTTCTTGTTTCAATCTAGTAAGATTGTATTTTCTAAGTAGTGATTCATTTCTTCTAGGTTATTAAATTTGTTTTTACATACTTTTTAATAGTATTCTTGCATGATCCTTTCTATTTCTGCATTGTTAGTCATAATTTCACCTCTTTCATCCGTGATTTTCTTTATTTGTGTCCTTTCTCTTTGTAGTTTAGTGAGTTCTAGTAGGAGTTCATCAATTTTTATTAACCTTCTCAAAGAACCAGCTCCTTGTATATTATTTTTTTTGTTTTGATTGAATTTTATTTATTTCTGCTTCAATTTTGATTATTTATTTCCTTCTGCTGACTTTAAGACTCATTTATTCTTCCTTTTCTACTTTTTTAAGATAAAGTGTTAGGTTGTTTACCCCTGTTTTTTGGAGATAGGCCTGTAATTGTTATGAACTTTCCTCTTATGACTGCTTCTGCCGTGTCCCAAAAGTTTTGATATGTTGTAACTATCATTATCATTTGTTTCTTCGTATCTCTTGATCTCCCTTTTTATTTCTTCCCTGACCCAGTTATTTCTTCAGTAGCATGTTGTTTAATCACGTATTTGTTATTCTTCCTGATTTCTTTTTGCAATTGATCTCTAGTTTCAAAGCATTCATGATTAGAAAAATATGATTGGAATGATTTCACCCTCTTATATTTGTAGAGGCTATCTCTGTCTCCCAGTATGTTGTTGATTCTGTTCATGTTCTATGTGCACTAGAGAAGAATGTATAAACAGCTGTTTTTGAGATGGAAGGCTCTGTAAATGTCAATTATATCCAGTTGGTCTGGACATAATGTGTCATTTAAACCGTTAACTCTTTATTGATTTTCCTGTTTGATGATCTGTCCATAATCGATGGTGAGGTATTTAGGTCCCCTACTAGGGTAGTGTTTTAGTCTGTTTCTCCCTTTAGTTCTGTTAGTAATTGCTTTACATATTTCGGGGCTTCCTGGTTAGGAGCATAGATATTAATAAGTGTTATGTCTTCTTGGTACATGATTCCCTGTATCATTATGAAGTGTCCCTCAGAATCTTTGTTTGCCTTTTTTATTTTGAAGTCTATTTCATCTGATATTAGTACTACTCCTCACTTTTCTCTGAATGCCATTTGCTTGAAATATCATTTTCCACCCTTTCACTTTGAGTTATATTTGTCTTTGGAGCTGAGATGTGTCTCCTGGAAGGCAGCAATATGGTAGGGTTTTGTTTTTTGATGCATTCTGCAACTCTGTGCTTTTTTATTGGTGAATTCGGTCTATTTCCATTTAGGGTGAATTATTGAAACATGAGGTATTCTTATGCCATTTTATCTTTTACTTTCTGATAGCTTGGTGTTTCCATTACTTCCTTGTCCTTGTACTTCTGTTTTCTTTATTTTGGTTGGCATTTGTGGGTTTTCCCTTTTGTTCTTCTTACTTTATGTTATATACTTCAGTTATGAATCTTTGGCGTGTGGTTACCACACGAATATGAAAAGTATAGTTACATATATACAGTCTTCCATTTTCTTCTGCGTGTGCCTTATCTCCTTTCACCTTTGGAATTTGGATCTTGGAATCCTCCTCTTTTCAGTCACTGCTATCTCAATTTGTCCCTATGTATGCTGAATATTCATTGCCTATCTTGCTATAGCAATTCTATTTTTATTATTTAAGCTTATAATGCCCTGTTCTTAGTAAGGATTGCACTCCCCTGCTTCTATTTGCCTGATAATTACTTTACTCTTAATTATGTATTTTTTGTTGTTGTTTTTTCTTTTTTGTTTTAGATGAGCTGACACCTGTCAGTATTTCTTGTAGTCTCATAGGTCTCACAGTGGAATTCCCTCAATTTTTGTATGTCTGGAAAGGTCTTAACTTTTCCTTATGTTGAAAAGGAGAGCTTAGCTGGATACATTATTCTAGGCTGGTAGTTCCTTTCACTTAATAGTTTAAATATTTGATTCCATTCCTTTTCTGGCTTGTATGGTTTTCACTGAAAGTCTGATTATAATCTAATGGGTTTTCCTTTATATGTTACCATCTTCTTTTCCCTGGCTGCCCTGAGAATTCCATCTTTGTCATTGAATTTTATAACTTTTAATACAATGTATCTTGGTGAAGGCCTTCTTGGGTTGCGATAATTGGGTATTCCGTTAAGTTTTAAAATCCAAGCTGTAGCTCATTTTTTAGATTTGGGAAATTCTTGTCCACTATTGGTCTGAAAATACTTTCTAGTCCCTGTACTTTTTCCTCACCTTTCTTTAATGCCCATTATTCTTGTTTCCTCTCCTGTGTGTATCAGCTAGTTTCTTGTATTTCTCTTTCATTATTTTCATTCTTCGATTTCTCTCTTCTTCCTTCCAATTTATTTTCTATATTTCTATCTTCGATCACCGATCCTTTCCTCCATTTGTTCACTTTATTTTCCAAGCTTGCTATTTTCATTTTTCAAACTCTTGCTGTGTGTTCTTCATCTCCAGAAGTTTCTATTTGGTTTCTTTTGAGGGTTTCAGTCTCCTTGCTAAGTAACTCATTCTGCTCGTCTAGTTGCTTTTTCAGTTTCTGAATTTGTTTAATATGATTTGTTTTAGATCTTTTTTTGAGTTTTTTTCAAAAAGTATCATTCTGAATTCTCTGTAATTTATGTCTGTCAACTTATTTTCTGGAGATTTTCTCTTTATTTTTGAGATGCCTTGTCATCATGTTTGTTCATTGTGTTTAATGGGACTATTCATCCACCTGAGCATTAATGGAAATGCATTCTGCTTTTTTTTCCAGAAAGAATATTTATTATACAAAGGTCTCTGTTTAGGCTATTGCAAAATAAGGCTCTTTTCTTTTGGTTTCCAGTAGGTGGCGCCTACAGCTTCTTGGATCCCTGCTTTATATAAAGTCTAAATGTCTTTTTTTATTTTCTTGTAGATACTTAATCATCTTTTTACTCTCAGTTTCAGTCCCTGTCATTGTTTAGCAACAGTTTTGGTAGCATTGGCTCTGATTCCCCTGGGGCTCCGATGAATTGGCCTCATTAGGGTATGAGGAGAGGGTCCTTGTGTGTTGGGAGTTGGGCTGTGGCTCAGCCTTGGTTTTGCAGCCAGGGTAGGTAAAAATTAACTGTGTTGTTTTCTGCGGTCCCATCCAGGGTTTTCTACTTTCTGCCTTGATGGACTAGGCCTGCTGCTGCCTGCTCAAAGTTGGAGCACTTCCAGGCAGGCTGATCAGGGTAGTCGCCGCACCTTCTCCTCTCCCCCTCCATCTGCAAGGGAGCTCCAACAGCTGCAAGAGGCAATTTCTTTTAGTTCTCCTAGACCACTGCCATACACCCACGGTTCTGACCTGTGGTAGCTCTATATGCAGATCCATACTCAGACGTGCTTGTGTGCCATTTGGGCGTTTGTTGAGATTTAGATGTTTAGCTTATTGTTGTTTCAGGGGGAGAGATTGAGGATGGTCTCTCATTCCACCATTTTTTCCTTGGAAATCCAATAATCCCAAAATTTATATGGAAGCCTAAGGATCCAAAAGAGTAACGGAAATATTGGGAAAGGATAACAATGTTTGGCAGAACCATGCTACCTCATCTCAAACTATACTACAAGGCTATGGTCATCAAATCAGATGATACTGCATAAAAAACAGATACATAGATCAAAAGAACGAATAACGAAGTCCAGAAATAAACCATGGCTATATGGTCAATTAATCTATAACGAAGGAGGCAAGAAACCTACAATGGGTTAAAGGACCAGTCTCTTCGATAAATGGTGTTGGAAAGTTTGGACAGAATCATGCAAAAGAGAGAGAGAGAGATTGAGAGAAGAGAGAGAGAGAGGAGAGGACTAGACCACCTTCTGTACACCATACACAGGAATAAACCCAAAATGGATTAAAAACATAAAGTAAGACCTTAAAACCATAGAACTTCTAGAAGGAAATATTATACAGTAAATTCTCTGATATTGCTACTAGTTAATTTCTTTGTGATATTTCTTCTTCGGTAAGGTAAATAAGAAAAAATAAACAAATAAGAGTTATCAAATGAAAAAGTTTTGTACAACAAAGGGAAACCATCACAAAACCCAAAATCTACCTACGAATGGGAGAAGGTATTTGTCTATAAATATATCTGAAAAACAGTTAACTTTCAAAATTTATAAAGAATTCATACAACTCAACAAGCAAATGACAATTTAATTTAAAATGGACAGAAGAGCTGATTGCTATTTCTCTAAGAAGGACATACAGATATACAATAGACATATGAAACGATGCTCAAGGTCACTAATCATCAGAGAAATTCTGATTAAAACCACACTGAGATATCATCTCACATTTGTCAGTTTTACTATCATCAATAAATCAAAAACTACAATGTTGGTGAGGGTTGGTAAAAAGAGAACCCTCATATACTGCTTGTGAAATTGCAAATTGGTGCAGCCCACTATGGAAAACAGTTTGGTGGTTCCTCAAAAAATTAAAATGGAACTACTTTTTGACCCAATATTTATACAAAAATACCAAAACACTATTTCATAAAGGTCTGTGCCCTCCTATGTTCATGGCTGTGCTATACCCAAGATATGGAAGCAACCTAAGTGGCTATCAATAGACGATTAAGGAAGTTATAGTACATATATACACTCAGTCATTAAAAATGAAATCTTAGCATTTGGAATGACATTGATGTACCAGAGGATATTATGCTGAGTGAAATGTCAAAAGAGAAAGTATAAATATGTCTAACCATGGTACTATATACCTGAAACTAATATAAAAATTAAAAATATATAGTTCATCCAGCTTTTTAGGCATTCTTTACTGGGAGGTGTTTCTCTACACACTTTATTGCCAGAAACAGAAATTGTTCTCTTAGCTAATAATATTTTCCTTGGGTAGTCTATCCTCTGTTTTAGACTATATTCTCTCTCTGGGTAACTCTCAAATCCATGTTCTTGTCTTTCTCTGGGCTTCAGATACGAGTAACAACTGCCTGCTCTATATCCACATATGAATCATCTAATTTATGCTTGGCTCTCCAATTTACTTTTGGTCCTGTGTCCTCTGTCTTAGTCAGGGGTGCAATAAACTACCTAATAAATCAGATAGAAATTTTGGTATACTCTTGAAATGATCTGTTTTTCTGATGCTCAGTTCAGTTACTGATTCTGGTGATTTCCAGCTGAGTTTTTGGTTAGTTGCTTCTACTCAGTTCCCCTTGAAAACACCCAGGTTCAGGCTTTTATCCATCCCTCACCTAGACAATATCTCTAGTCACACAACTGTTCTTTAGCCTCTAATCTATTTGATATCCATTCTATTATTGAAACTGCCACTATAACTCTTTTCAAATCATAGATCTGATCATAGCACTTGCCTATGCAAAAACCATATTGACTTTCCATTGCTTATTAAGGAAAGAATAAAGCCCTGACTTCTTAACTTGGTGTTTAAAGCACATGACATTTGGGTTGCCAATCTTTATAGTTTAACTGTGACCCTCTTACTCTATGATGCATATAATGTTCCAGTCACACTATACTTGGCATTTGTGATTTAACTCCTTTACCTGAAATACTCTTTTCCTCATCTCCACCTACCAAAATCCTACTTTTCATTTAAGGCCCAGTTCTATTTTTGCTCCCTCCATAACGTCTTACCAGAAACTGATTGCTCATGAATGTGTACTCCCAAAGCAGTTTGCTTATATCTTTTGTAGCACTTGTCATATTGTGCTTTTTACTAGAGACTATTATGTATATTTCTTCTTCATAACAGACACTATGTCCTTGTAGGCACTATAGCAGAGTGGTTACACATTCTTGCTTTGGAGTCAAATAAATCAGGCTCAAACCTTGATCCATCATTACCTGTGTGACTTCGGCTCAACTCTCTTGAGTCTCAGTTTCTTCATCTATGAAAAGGGTGGCACAGAGTACCTATACAATAAATATTAGCAATTATTATGAAATGCATATACTACAGCCTGTTCATATTTTATCTTCCAACACTTCCTCTAGCCTCTTTTTCCCTTCTCCCCACTTCCTTTCCAGGGCTTAGCCCAGTACCTTGCACAGACTATATATTCAATAAATTCTTCTTAACTGACTGCTGAAAACATCACACAGTTTTTATATAAAAACATGTAATTCAGTCCAAGTAGAAACAGTTGACACTTGTATGAGACACCAACAGATGAATGCTTATGGGCTGTCCCAGCAAGACGTATCAATGGAACATCTTGTCTGAGCACCAAAAAGCAGCCCTTTTCAGTATCTCTGAATGAACAGGATTTACTAGGAGTGGTGAAAGAGAGAGGGAATGTTTCACATTCCTAGGCAAGTGTTTGGAACTTAATAAGAAGTGTAGGCTGAGAAAATGACCCTGTTTTTTGAAAACCAAATGCAGCTACTGAATATAAGGCTTATATACACAGTCTAGGCCATATGTGAGCAATGGGGGCCAGAGATTTGCAAAATCTTTTTCCTGGCCTGTGGTGAGTTTTGAATCATACCCACTCAGCATTTTACTCTTTATAGACACAGCACATTTTTTCTCTAAATCCTCACTCTCAGCTTGCTTACTAACCAACATTCTGGATAAAACCAATGAAACCAAATGAATTTGAGACTATATATGACTTTGACCTTCCCCTTTTTTCTTGTTTAAGCACCCAAAATGTTTACTATTAATTTACATTTCTTAAAACTACTAATATTCCAAATGATCACTGTTTTACTTGAATTCTGTATTTTTTCTGTTCTATGTTAAAGGCACACCATAATTTATGATATATATTTCTCATATTATCAGTAAGATTCCCTTTATAAAGGTTCAACTCTTGTTTTTTAAACCTTTCTGAATTATATCTTGCACAGATCAAATCCATCAAAATGCTCAATGATGCTATAGTATTTCCAATTTTATGTTTTATGAATTTGAGAATGATTTAGACTTTTGGTGCTTTAAGCTATTTTAGGAATGTTGAGCTTTATCATTCAGAAATGATAAAAGTGGAATTTTTCTTAGTTTAATAGCACAGACAATGCAGTAGTATTCATGAGATCTGATTATTGCTCTATCGTATAAGAGGAAAGGAACAGCTTAATTAATGATACGCTTCACATGACTACTTTCCCACCCCCAGCCCCACTGCCCAACACACACACACACATGCACACACGCACATGCACACGCACACACACACACCCAGGATTTAATTAACCAATTTTGCTCTTGAAACAAAAGGTTATTACATGGATGCTGCTTGATCTTTAGTAATATGTAATCCTCGATGCCTTGATTCCTGTCTCTTCTATTGGAAAAATCAATGGCCAGGATACAGTCAATGTTATTCAGTTCTATCTCTAGGTTTTTTTCATAGTATCTGCCCCCTCTCCCTAATACCTATCTGCTCTCAGCTAGGCGCCAAGTAATCACTCACAAGGTTTTGGCTGATAAGATTTAAACCAAGGGTTCCAAGTTGTGTGTGTGTGTGTGTGTGTGTGTGTGTGTGTGTGGTGAGAAGAGAGAGAGAGAGAGAGAGAGAGAGAGACAGAAGAGAGACAGAGACAGAGACAGCCAAGAAAGAGACACACACAGAAAGAAACAGAGAGAGAAAAGGAAAGGAGACATAGCAGAAGGGAAATGAGAACCTAGAAAGGGGAAAATAATGGGGCATAGCTGAGGCAACATTTTGAGATCTAGAAAATAAAGCCAGGATATTGTTTTCTGGCTAGGCATTCCTAGCCTAAGTTGTTATCTATCTCAGTTATCAATAACTCCTTTAATGCCAGCCAGTTTTCAATACTTGAAGAAATGTTTTTCCATGGTAGGATGTCAAGCACCTTGACAAATGTTGAGGAAGGTAGTCTAGGGATGGTTTTATAAGGCAGAGTGACCATCACAGTACTGTCATCTGGAAGTTGTTAAGAAAGAATTCGTGGCTCCAATCACTACTTATACCTTACAGAATCTGAAAGGCAAAGGGTAGGAAACTATTTCTTGCCGTATCTTATAATTCAGAAAATCATATGAGCTCAGCTTGCTTTAAGGGATGAATATCTTGTAGCCTTCCTTTTTAATCCCAATTCTACTCACTCTTTATATTATTGAAGAGGTAAAATGTGAGGTGAATACAAATCTAGTTTTAAACTCTCCATATATTGGCCACTAGGAATAATTGGCCATACAAACTCCCCTGGAAAAGCAACTGGTCTTTTATATTGTGTTTGTGCCCCGACTTTATATTCAAGTCTAACCTTTTAATCACACTTGTAATGTAGGTAAGACATTTGGTTGTCCTCTCTTGTATTCTCATGTGGTACCAATCCTCTTCCTCTACCTTGCTGGCTCTCTCAACTCCAAGTGTGTAATTCTCCTGGGCCCAAAGTTCTTTCAACTCAGTTATTCAGGTAAAACTCGCTATTAAAGCACCTCTACTTCAGGTACTGGGCCTGCCATAGTAATATTTTGTAATTTACAATTCTCATCCTCATGTAGTCTTTATTCTATGGGACAGACACACTTTAAAGTAAATAAACATTTTACAAATGGTTGAATCAAAGCCTATTAGTAAATCTTTAGGGTTCTCTCTATATAATATCATATCATCTACAAATAATGACAAGTTTTACTTCTAATTTCCAGTTTAGATAACTTTTATTTCTCTTTCTTGTCTGATTATTATAGCTAGGATGTCAATGAAATGTTGAACAGAAGTGATGAAAGTGGGTGCCTTATTTATTCCTGATCTTAAGGAAAACACTTTTTAGTCTTTCCTCCATTGAGTATGGTGTTAGCTGTAGCTTTGTCATAAATGGCCTTTATTATGTTGAGGTATGTTCCCTCTATTCCCACTTTGCTGAGAGTTTTTATCATAAATGGATGCTGAATTTTGTCGAATGCTTTTTCTGTGTCTATTGATATCATCATATGATCTTTTATCTTTCAGGTAGTTAATGTGATGTATATCACATTAATTGATTGAGGATATTGTACCAACCTTGCATCCCATGAATAAACTCCACTTGATATGGTGTATGATTTTTAATGAAATTGCTAATTCAGTTTGCTAATATTTTGTTAAGGATTTTTGCATCAGTGTTCACATGTATATTGGCTATAGTTTTATTTTTTTGTAATGTTCTTTACCTGTTTTTCAAAAATCAAGGTAATGATGGCCTCATAAAAGGAGTTTAGGGAGCCTTCCCTCTTCTTGAATGTTTTGGAAGAGTTGAGAAGAATAGGCATTAATTCTTTAAATGTTTGGTAAAATTCACCTATAAAGCTATGGTCAGGACTTTTGTTTTTTGGGGATGTTTTGATTATTGAGTCAATTTTGTTGGGGTAATCGGTCAGTTATATTTCTGTTTCTTTCTTGATGAGCCTTGGGAGATTGTATGTTTCTAGAAATGTATCTATTTTTTTTCCAAAGATTATCCAATTTGTTGGCATATAATTGCTCACAGTAAATTATTATGCTCCTTTGTATTTCTGTGGATTCCATAGATAATTTTTCATTTTCATTTCTGATTTTTTTGAATTTGAGCCCTCTCTTTTTTTTCTTGATGAGTCTAGTTTAAAGGTTTACCAATTTTATTTATTCTTTCAAAGAACCACCCTTGTTCATTAATCTTTTGTATTTTTTTTACTAACTTTATGCTCTGATATTTATTATGTCCTTCCTTTACTCATTTGGAGTTGTTTACTATTGTTTTTCTAGATTTAAGTGTAGGTAAGATTGTTTATTTGAGCTTTTTCTTGATATTGAGGTAGACCGTATTGCTATGAATTTACTCTTAAGGCTGCTTTTTGGCTGTGTCCCATAGACTTTGAATCATTGTGTTTTCATTTTCACTTGTTCTTTAGGTATCTTTTGATTTCTTCTTTGATCTCATTGTTAACCTATTCATTGTTTAGTACTGTTTTATTTAGCTTTAATCTATTTGTGTACTTTCAGTTTTTTTTTCTTGTAGTTGATTTCTAGTTTCCATGCCATGTGATCGGAGAAAATTGTTGATAATGATTTCAATCTGCTTACAGTTATTGATATTTGTTTTATGGCCTAACATGTGGTCTATCCTGGAAAATATTCCATGTGCACTTGAGAAGAATGTATATTCTGCTGCTTGGGGTGAATGCTCTTGAAAAATCTTTTAAATCCACCTGGTTTAGTGTATCATTAAAGCCAGATCTCGTTGTTAATTTTTTATCTGAATGATTGTGTCCATTGTTATCAATGAGGTGTTAAGTCCCTATTACTGTGGATCTCTCTTTAATCTCAGTCAGAATTGTATATGTATGTAGGCGCTGCTATGTTGGGTGCCATACATGTTTACTAGGGTTATGTCCTCTTGATGTATGATCCCTTTATTATTGTGTAATGTCCTTCTTTATCTCTTATTATAGCCTTTGTTTTAAAGCCATATTGTCGATATAGTATCGCTACCTAGCTTTTATTTTTCATTTTCATTTGTGTCAAATATCTTTTCCATCTCTCAATTTTTAAGTCTGTATGTATCGTTTGTGTCTGAATTGTCTCTTTGTGATGTAGCGTATGCTAGGTCATGTGTTCTTATCTAATAGGTTACACTATATTAAAAAAAATTTTTTTTAATTTTAAATTAAGTTTCTTGGGGTAATGGTAATACAATTATATAATTTTTAGGTGTACAATATAATTTGACGTCAGTATATTCTATTGTGTGTTCACCCAAATACAGTTTCCTTCAGGTACCATATATTATCATCCTCTTACCCACTTCATCCTCCTCTACCCCCTATATTTGAGCCTCTTCACCCCATCTACCTCCCCCCCCTTCAACTCCTTACCCTCTGGTAACCACTAGTTAATAGACCAGTCCATGGTCTGAATTTGTTTCTTGTTCATTTGTTGCTTTGGGGTTTATATCCAACATATAAGTGGTATCATGTGAAATTCAACATTTTCTGTTTAGCTATTTGCTTAGCATGAGTACTCGAGGTCCATCCAGGTTGTCATGAATGGCAGTATTTTCTCTTATGGCTAAGTAATACTCGTTGTATATATGTACCACAGCTTCTTTAGCCAATCATCTACTCGTAAGACATTTCAGGTGCTTCCATGTCCTGGCCGCTGGGAATAATGCTTGCTTGAACATTGGTGTTCAAATATCATTTTGGATATGGGTTTTCAAGTCTTTCCAGTAAATACCAGTAGAGAGATTTGCTGGATTATATGGTAGATCAATTCTTAGTTATCTGAGGAACCTCCATAGTTTTCCATAATGACTGTACAAATTTGCAGTCCCACAAGCAGTGTTGAGGGTCCTTTACTCGGCATCCTCTCCGACATTTGTTATTACTTGTTTGCTGATTATAAGCTATTCTAAAACGTATCTCATTGTAGTTTTGATTTCCATTTCCCTAATAGCTAGCAATGTTGAGCATCTTTTTATATATTTGTTGGCCATTTATATGTCCTCTGGGGAGAAGGTCTTCTGCCCATTTTTGATTGGATCAATTGTTTTGTTGTTGTTATTGTTGTTATTCAGTCCATATGAGTTCTTTGTATATTTGAACATTAGGCCCTTATGGAGGTTGCTGCAAATATATTTTCCCATTTGGATGGCTGTTCTTTACCTTGTTGATGGTTTTTTTCTGAGCAGAAGTGTTTAGTTTGATAGTCCCATTCATTTTTTTTACCTTTCTTCCCTCGCTTTTGAGGTCAAGTTAATAAATCCTCTTTAAGTCCAAGTTCCGTGAGTTTGTTCTTATGTTTTCTTCTATGCATTTTATTGTTTCAGGTCTTAAATTAGGTCCTTAATCCATTGTGAGTTAATTTTGATGTGTGGTGATAGAGACAGTCTAGTTTCATTCTTTGAAGTTTGGCTTTCAATATTCCCAGTAATTTATTGAAGAGGCTTTCCTTTCCACTGTTGTTTTTGGTCTCTTTGTCAATAATTATTGCCATTTAAATAAGGGTTTATTTACTTCTGGACTCTGGATTCTGTTCATGGTCCGCGTTCTGTTTTGCTGCCAATACAATGCCGTTTGATTATGTCACATGTAGTATAATTTGAATTTGGGCAGAGTGATGCCTCTAGCCTTGTTCTTTTTTTTCTCAGGATGGCTTTGGCAAATCAGGTCTTTTGTACTTCTCTTAAAGAATACCAATAAGTTTTGACAGGGATTACATTAAATTTGTATAATGCTTAGGTAATAATCATTTTAACTATGTTATTCTTCCAATCCAAGGAACAGAAAATCTTTCCATTTCTTTGTATCCTGTTGATTTATTTTTTAGGTCTTTGTAGTTTCATTTATAGTCCTTCAGTTTTTTAAATTTTTGCTATGTAATTTATTCTTTTTGTTGCAATTGCAAAAGGAATTTCTTTTCACTTCTTTTTCTGACACCTTGTTTTTAGAGTATAGGAACACTAAATTATTTGAACACTGATTTTGTATCCAGAGAGTTTACTGTGTTTGCTTCTTGTTTCCAGTAGTGTTCTTGTGGAGTCCTTAGGGTCTCTGTATAAGAGAATCATGTCTCTGCAAATAGTGACAGGTTTGACTTCTTTGTTTTCTATTTGGATGCCTTTATATTTTCTCTTGTCTGATTTCACTTGCTAGAACTCTAATGTTATATGAATAACAGTAGTGATAGAAGAAAGCCTTGCTTGTTCCGTTCTTATCGAGAAGGTGTTTAGTTTTTCATCATTAAGTATAAATTGGCTGCGGGTTTGTTATAGAATGCCTTTATTATGTTAAGATATTTTTCTTCTATACTAATTTGTTACATGTTTTGATCATAAGTGGATGCTGTATATTGTTCAAGGCTTTTTTGCATCTATTGATATGATCATATGATTCTTATTTTTTAATTTGCATATGTGGTGTATACATTAATCGATTTGCCAGTGTTGAACCATCCTTGCACCTCTGGGATGAAGCTCACTTGATCGTGGTGTATAATCTTTTTAATAGTTGCTGTATTCAGTTTGCTAGTATATCACTTAGGATTTTTGTATCTGTGTTCCTGAAAGATATTGGTCTGTAGTTTTCTTCTTTTGTATGTTATCTTTACCAAGTTTTGGTATCAGAGTAATATTGGCCTCATAAAATGAGTTAGGAGGTACTGCTTCTTCTTCGATTTTTCGGAAGAGTTTAAGTAAGGTATTAAATCTTCTTTGAATCTTCGGTAGACTTCAATAGTGAGGCCATCTGTCCTGTACCTTTATTTTTTGGTACATTTTTGATGATTTTTTCCACTTTCCATACTGCTGATCAGTCTATTTATATCTTCCAATTCTTCCTGATTCAGTCTAGGAAGGTTGTACTTTTCTAAGTACTGGTCTATTTCTTCTAGGTTATTAAATTTGGTGTTATATACTTTTTCATAGTATTCTTGTATGATCTTTGTACTTTTGCATTGTCGGTTGTAATTTCCCCTCTTTCATCCCTATTTCATTTATTTGTGTTCTTTTTTTTCTAGTGAGTCTAGCCAGGGGTTTGTCAATTTTGTCAACCTTCTCAAAGAACCAGCTTTTTGTTCTATTTATTTTTCCTATTGCTTTGTTTGTTTGTTTTGTTTTTAATTTCATTTATTTCTGCTCTAATTTTGACCCTTTCTTTCTTTTTGCTGACTTCAGGCTTCATTTGTTCTTCCTTTTCTAGTTTTTCAAGATGTCACATTAGGTTGTTTATTTGGGCTCATTCTAGTTTTTGAGGCAGGCTTATAATGATATGAACTTTCCACTTATGACTGCTTTTGCCATGTCCCAAAAGTTTGATATGTTGTACTATCATGATCATTCATTTCTATGTATTTTAATCTTTCTTTTTATTTATTCCATGACCCAGTTATTCTTCAGTAACACATCGCTTAATCTCCACATATTTGTGGTTCTTTCTGCTTTCTTTTTCAGTTTATCTCTAATTTCAAAGCATTATGATCAGAGAATACGGTTGATATGATTTCAACCCTCTCATATTTGTTGAGGCTATCTCTGTGTCCCAATATGTGGTCAATTCTTCAGAATGTTTCATGTGCACTGGAGAAGAATTTGTAATAGAGGTAATGTATAAGTAGCTTTTTGGGATGGAAAGCTCTGTAAATGTCAATTATGTCCAGTTGGTCTAATGTGTCACTTAAAGATGTGATTTCCTTATTGATTTTCTGTTTGGCTATCTGTTCATATTCGACAGTGGGGTATTTAGGTCCTTACTAATATAGGGGTTTGGTCTGTTTCTCCCTTTAGTTCTGTTAGTAACTGGTTTATATATTTGGGGGCTCCCTGATTGAGAGCATAGATATTAATAAGTGTTATATCCTCTTGGTTCACAATTTTCTTTATCATTATGAAGTGTCCCTCAGTATCTTTCTTTTCCTTTTTTATTTTGTTGTGTGTTTCATCTGATATTAGTACCACTACTTCCTTCTTTTCTCTGAATGCCATTTGCTTGAAGTATCATTTCCACCTTTTCACTTTGAGTCTATATTTGTCTTTGGAGGTGTGATATGTATCCTGGAGGGAGCACATGGTTGGGTTTTATGTTTTAATCCATTCTGCAACTGTGTGCCCTTTTATTGTGAGTTCAGTCCATTTACATTTAGGGTGATTATTGAAATATGAGGTCTTTTATAGCCATTTTATCTTTTGCTTTCTGGTAGCTCGTTATTTCCATTGCTTCCTTGTCCTTGTGTTTCTGTTCCTTTATTTGGTTGGTCTCTGCATGTTCCCATTGGTTTTCTTGTGTTATGTTATATACTTCAGTTCTAAATCTTTGGTGTGTGGTTACCATACGAATGTATAAAGAAATCTAAGAGGATACAAAGAAATGGAAAGGTATTCCATCAGAAGAATCAGCATAGTTAAATGACCATGTTACTTAAGCATTGTACAGATTTAATGCAACCCCCATCAAAAACACATTGGTATTTTTGACGGAAATAGAACAAGAAATCATCAGATTTGTATGGAAGCAGAAAAGCCTCCGATTTGCCAAAGCCATCCTGAGAAAAAAAAGAATGGGGCTGGAGTCATCACTCTGTCAGAATTCAAATTACACTACAAAGTGACAGTAATCAAAATGCATGATATTGGCAACGAAACAGACACACGGACCAGTGGAACAGAATCGAGAGTCAGGTGTAAACCCATATTATATCGGCACAATAATTTTTGACAAAGAAGCCAAAAACATACAGTGGAGAAAGGAAAGCCTCTTCAATAAATGGTGCTGGGAATACTGGAAAGCCACCTACAAAAGTATGAAACTAGACTGTTCCCTTTCACCACACACCAAGTTAACTCACAATGGATTAAGGACCTGAATATAAACCTGAAAACTAAAAAAACATAGAAGAAGACATAATAACTAAACTCAAGGACCTTGGACTTAAAGAGGATTTTTGAATTTGACTCAAGGCAAGGAAGTAAAAGCAAAAAAATAATGGACTACATCAAACTAAAACCTCTGCTCAGCAAAAGAAACCATCAACAAGGCAAAGAGACAACCATCTGAATGGGAAAATATATTTACAAGCAACGCCTCCAATAAGGGCCTAATATCCAAAATATACAAAAACTCATATGACTCAATAACAAAACAAAACAAAACAAAAAATGATCCAACAAAATGGCAGAGGACTGAACAGACTCTTCTCCCTAGAGGACATACAAATGGCCAACAAATATATAAAAGATGCTCAAGATTGCTAGCTATTAGGGAAATGCAAATCAAAACCATAATGAGATACCATCTCACACTGTTAAAAGCTATAATTAACAGGACAATAATAACAAATGTTGGAGAGGATGCAGAGAAAAAGGAACCCTCATACACCTGGTGGACTGCAAATTGGTACAGCCACTATGGAAAACAGTATGGAGGTTCCTCAAAAAACTAAGAATTGATCTACCATATGATCCAGCAATCCCTCTACTGGGTATTTACCCAAAGACTTGAAAACCATATCCAAAAAGATATTTGCATACTGATGTTCATAGCAGCATTATTCCAGTGGCCAGGACATGAAGCAACTGAAATGTCCTACGATAGATGATTGGCTAAAGAAGCTGTGGTACATATATACAATGGAATATTACTCAGCCATAAGAAGAGATGAAATACTGCCATTTGCGACAACATGGATGGACCTCAAATAATCATGCTAAGCAAAATAAGCCAGACAGAAAAGTTGAAAATCACATGGTATCAGTCGCATGTGGTATATAAACCAAAAGCAACAAATGGACAAGACAAACAACAGAGACTCATGGACATGGACAATAATAGAGTACTGGTCACCAGAGGGTAGAGAGGAGGGGAAGGGGGAAGGCAGAATGGGAAAAAAATAAATCATTTCTTCAATTAAAAAAATAAAATAAATAAATCTCTATCCTGAACTTGAAATACATTTAGCCACTTGCCTACTATGTACCTCCAGTGGTTTGTTCCATTTGTATCTCTAAATCAACATGTAGGAAACCTAACTTATATTCTCTTCTCAAAACTACTCATCAACCAGTGTTTCTTATATCAGTATCTGCTCAGTTGTCCAATCCAAAAATCTTGACCTCTTTCTTGACTTTCTCTCCCCAGACTTCCCATTATCAATTATTAAGAACTGTCAGTTTTACCTCCTATGTACTTATTGACTCCATCTACTCCTCTCTATCTCTACTGACATCATCATCTCTCTCCTAAACTGCTACAGTAGCCTCATAATTGGTCAGCCTACCTTGATCTTTCCACTGTGCACATGCAGTCAGAGGGATCTTTCTTAAGCCCAAACTTGATTATATCATTCTCCTGCTTAAACCCTTCAGTAGCTTCCCAATACCAATTTGGATTTAAATTCAAAGTCTTTAACATGGCT
This sequence comes from Eonycteris spelaea, assembly GCA_003508835.1. Taxonomy (NCBI): domain Eukaryota; kingdom Metazoa; phylum Chordata; class Mammalia; order Chiroptera; family Pteropodidae; genus Eonycteris; species Eonycteris spelaea. Next base: position 5,518 of record PUFA01002240.1, on the reverse strand, counting down.
CTATAATATTTTTCTTTAGCTCGCCCCTGCTAACTTCTTCAACAATCTCTCTCTAAAATCACTCACTCATACCATGACTTCTTTCAGTTGCTTGAGGGGTCATAATTTCTTTTCTTGCTGAATCGCCACATCAGGTGTTTCCTACTTGGATCACCTCCCTTTCTCTCATTTAGCTAATCCCAACTCATCTTGTAGGTCCCAGTTTAAACATCATTCCCTCTGCAAAACCTTGCAGACCCTTCATGTGTGGGATAGGTGGCCCTCCTTATGTGCTACTTTACTATCCTATGTATCACCTATGTTGAATTTAACAAATTGTGTTGTAATTGAAAGTTTACTTGTCTTTCTTCTTCTAGACTATATTCTCCATGAGGTTGTTTTCAGGCCTCTGGTGCTAAGTACATAGTAGATTCACAAGAAATATTTGTGAAATGGAATTGATCTAAATGTCACCAAGGATTCTCACCAAATGCAAGGCTTTTATTCTCATTTTTAATCTTTCTGAGTACTCAAATTATTTGATCCTTCCCTGTTTTCTTAAAATTATTATTTTTTTTTTGTTTTCAGAGACAGCATTGCATGTGAATTACCTTTCTCCATCTTTTAGAATTTCTAGTCCTTCTCGTTTGACCTCTTTTCTGTCATTTAACTTCAAATTTTCCCCCAAGATTCTGTTCTTCATCTTTCTGTCTTTTTTCTTCACATTCATTTTCTAAAACATAATAGCATTCAAAAAATATTTGTTTCCTTCATTCCCTTATTATCCAAAAACTCATTTAATCTCATGGCTTCAAGTATCTCCCAGATCCACATTTTGATCTGGGAAATTCAATGGAATTCTGGTCACCTGATACCTCAAATGAACTACAAATAAAAACCATGACATTCAACCACTCTAATTCAGTTGATTATTACAATATCATTTCTGTATTTGCCAATTAATACCAAGAGTCTCCTAATCATAGGAGCTTCATACACCTGCATCTCTAGCTTCCTCATTTCTTTATACCATGTACATAATTAGCCAGCAAATATTATACAATTTTCTTTGAAATGTGTCTCATGTATTGATTATTTTCTCTCTTTCCCCCACTTTTATTATTCTGTCCTCATTTATTTACCCATAGATTACTATAATAGACTTCTTTCTTGTTGACTTTCCTGACCTCAATCTCATCCACTTTCAGGTCTGTTTTGTATACTGCTGCCAGACTAATCATTTATACACACTCCTCTCATAGCCTGAGGCTGTTCATACAGTACACTTAATAAATATGAGAACACAAATTCACTCTCCTCTCGAGAACTTATAGTGGTTATAAGTCATCTGCTAAGTCCAAATTCCTCTTTCTGCCTTTTTTCCTTCTCTCTGGCCCTAACCAACTTTTTCAGTTTTAACACAATTCTTTACTGTTCTTCTATACATCCTACTTTTCTGACTTGTTGAACTTGACTTTTCCTAAATACATCCTAATTTATCCCATTGCCTCAGTTGGTTCCTCTACCTTAAGCGAATGTAGTGCCCTATCAGTGCAAGAAGTCTAATATCTTAAAAAGCCAATTAAAATGTTACTTTCTCTCTTACCTTAGTAGAATTAATGCTTACTCTGTTCTCTCTTTGTTCCTTGTTTATACTTAAAATATTTATTACCTTCTTCCTGGTATCATAGTAATGTGCGTATCTGAACTGAAAACTTCACATGATAAAGGACTTTTACCTGTTCATCATTATAGCCCATGAAGCATCAAAACCGGTGTCTGCAATACACCTACTAAGTACTTGGTAAATATTTGAATTGACTTGGCCATACCTGCAAGTGTCTTACCCACCCTATTCTCTCTATCCCCACTCTTGGTTTCTACTTATTTAATAGTCAGGCAGCTCTCCGAATAAAATTCATCCGAACACACCCAGATCTGGTGAGACTCTCCCAGTTTCAGCAGAAACAGCTCCTGGGTGTCTGCCTAATTACCATGACTCACCATAATTTGGGTAGCCAATTTATGTAACTTTGTTTCTCATTTGTTTCTAAGCATGTGTCCTCCATTCCACATTACGTTAAACCTTTCAGCTCAATCTTTATTCAAACTGTTCCTTATTGCAGACATACTCTTCCCTTATTCTGATCAAATCCTCCCCAAACTTCAGACCCAGTTTAAGTCTTACTTTATTCATGATGTCATCTTTGACTATTTAAGCCTATGTTTATCTCTCCTGTGTCTGAATTTTTATGTCAGAGATAACATAATATATTATGGTATTCTCAAATTCCTTTATGCATATGTCTTTCCTCAGCAAGAGTATTGGTTCTTTTGGGCAAGGATCATGTCTTAATCTCTTTTGGTATTGTGCTACTCATTATTATATTGATAAATCAACAAAGTTATTTTATTCCTTATTATTCATTTCTTATCAGTTGAGAAAAAAATTTAGATCTCCATAGCCTATTTTTGCTTGTAAAAGAACTATAAAACAAGATTTGTGAGAAAAACCTAAAGATTGGTCAGTATTACTCAAAATGATGGATTTTTTAAAATCAATTTTTGGACAACTTAATAAGAGTTTCTTCGCAGTTAATCTAGCTGGCTATCTTGCAATAACTTAAGGGAGCTGGGAGCAAGAGTGAATTAAAAGTGGTTGATTTTTGTGGGAATTTATGAAACCTGGCTGAACAAGAGTCCAATAAATTAGACTTATCATTTTTTAATTATAAGATAAATGATAAAGCCTAAGTTTCTGGTGATTAGAGCATTCTAGGACTAAAATCTATGTGAATGATATTTGGAATCTCATCCTATATTTAGCCCATTCATACATTTAAGGGACCTTTTGAAAGGTTGGATAACTCGGCCTAGTTTGACCCAGAGAGATGTGTATAAGCTCCGTGTATGACACAAGGAAGAGCTGAAGTGCAGAGTTGAACAAAAATCACAGTGGAGCTAAGGCTGTGTGTGAATTGCACACTGTATTTGCAGGACAGGCAAGGAGGGAAAAAATAGCATTTCTCCTCTTCCCTTATTTCTTTATTTTTAGGTTCTTTTCTCACTCTAAAGCATCAATTTCTGCTTAAGCATTTTGATATTTTTCTAAGATGATGAACTAGTTTCGTTAACTACATTTGAATTTTCTTACTCTTCCTTTACAACCACTATAATAAACTATGCTATTAGCTATGTCAGAAGGCAGATGATATCAGACACTTTATGGAGGTCTGGTTTACTTCTTACAGTCACTCATTTCTATATATTTTTTTATATTAATGAGAGTTAAAAAGGCATTCTTTCTTTGGTCTCTGTTTTGTCTTTTCCAGCTGCCACAGAATGTGAAATATTTTATCAAAGTTTCTTTGAAAAGACTTTAACCCTCAACAGTCACTAACCAATGCTTTAAATGGGTCACTTCAGTCATTATTTTCTTACATCCCACTAGTAGCTAGTTATAAGGGTATTTGACTAGAAATGTTCCCTCAATGTAATAAAGCTTTCTAGTTTAAAAAAAATAAAACACCTAGAAATGATGGCCATACAGAAACTTGAACATGAATGTTCATAGTAACATTATAGATAATAATCAAGAAATGGAAACAACTCAAATGTCCATCAAACTGATGAATGGATAAACAAAATGTTATATCCACACAGTAGGATATCATTCGGTAATGAAAATAATGAAGTACTGATAGATGCTACAAGATCAATAAAACCTTGAAAACACTATGCTAAGTGAAAGAAGCCAGACACAAAGAACATTTGATTCCATTTATAAGAATTGTCCAGAATAAGCAAATTCATATATAGAGAAAGCAGATCAGCAATTTCCAGGGCCTGGGAGAAGGGATGAAATAAGGAGAGAACTAATAACAGATATGGGTATTCTTTTTGAGGTGATAAAATAATTTAAATTAAATTGTGATAATGGTTGCACAATTCTGTGAACATACTAAAAACTTTAAATCGTACATTTTAAATGGGTGAATTTGTATGTTATGTGAGTTACATCTCAATTTTAAAAAATTGGAAATCCCCTTTTGAGGATAGAGCTAGATCCCAATTTTAAATACAGGTGCTCCTTCACTTCCAATGGGTCTATTGGGATATAACCTTATCATAAGCTGAACATATAGTTAAGTCAAAAATCCATTTAATACACCTAACCTCCTGAATGTTGTAGCTTAGTCTATCATACCTTAAATGTGCTCAGAACACTTACATTAGCCTATGACTGGGCAAAATTATCTCGCTGCCATTGCCCAGCATCACAAGAATCATACCTCATATCGCTAACCCAAGAAAAGATCAGAATTCAAAATAAGAAATATGGTTTCTACTGAATGTATAGCGCTTTCACACCACCGTAAAGTCAAAAAATCACAAGTAGAACCACTGTAAGTTGGGGACCATCTCTACTAGTTTTGCATCAGAATCTTCAAGATGGAGATCCAAAATCTGCATTATTAAAAATTCCTGGGTGATTATTATGCAAAACTAAAGTGCGAAGATCATTTAATTGAAAGATACACACCTTGCACTGTCTTTATAAGATATAACTGCAAATTTCTTCACTGAAGGAGAGGTTGTAGCTACTCTTAAGTGAATAATATTTCAACTTCTTTGTTTTTTTTCTGTTGTTGTTTGTAGTTTTGGGTATTTAAATTTTGATGGATCTTTATTTGTGCCTACTTTCAATTTTCAAACCAAGTTTCTTTTATTCCTCTGGGAGAAATCATGAAAAACATAGGAACCACCGATACTGTTTCCTACTAACTGAAGTCAGAAAGTTGTTAGCACTTTTCACTTCTGAATGCATTAGTAGAAAAATAGTTCAAAATTTTTCTTTCTTCCACAGCTAAGGGGAGAAAAACAAGATTCAGCATCATAAAGCAAGTTAGAATTGTGAGCAAATTTAGGATGTAGCAATTCTTGGTCTTAAGTCACTTATGCTCAGCTGTCATTGTACATCTATCTGTAGTAGTGATTTCCTAAAAGACATGGAATGATAACTGTATATCACATTATAGTTCTATAAAGAAAAAAAGTTTCTTTTTTCCTATAGCATTTAGGGATTAAAGTTCTTCCTTTTATTATGCTTACTTGAAAGGAAGAAGAACAAAAAACAAATTCTGTATAATATTCAAAGCTGTGGATCAGTACTATTGGCATTTGGGAGCTGAATGAATCCTCTGAATATCAAAGAAAAATTTTTTCCTAGTCAGCAATTCCAGTTGATCTTAGTTATCTTATTATCAGAAGTAACTGATCAAACTGGATTGACATTTGATGGGTGACAATGGGCCAATCTTAATAATCATATAGAACCAATTTAGGGAAGTATTGGGTAAATATAGCATGAATTTATAAATCTTGTATATATTTCACATTGATGGAGTTATTGTGTTGTTGGCTATCTAATAATTCATATGGTAAAAATGCTATGTCACTTCTTTATCATAATTGTTTTTCAAATAAAAAATGTTATCTGTGGAACATACTATAGGAAATTTTACTCATATATGAGAAA
>PUFA01002239.1:0-29611 GCA_003508835.1 Eonycteris spelaea | reverse complement strand
GGCGTTTGGAGATGGTTCTCCGTGTCTTAAGGTTGATGTTAAGTTAGCAGACTCTGCATCTTTCATGTTATTCCTAGCAATTTGGAACTCATATTTGAATCATCCCAAAATGGCCATTTTATCATCCTTCTGTTGCTAAACTGAACTCTGAAAAATTAAAATAAATCTCACTTCTATTCTTTTTGCAATTTTTTAAAAAAATTTTTCCTCCTGGAAGAGACTATTCTTTAATGGGGGTAAAAAGGAGACATAGCTGGGGAGTGGGCAGGCTTAACACTCTCCTGCATGAGCATTCAGCCTCCCCACTAGCTCCCCCACTCTGGATGTCAACTGCTAACCTACCTGACACTCTTTCATCAACACCCACCCTTCTCCTCCTCCCCTCCGAGCTTGCACACAAGTGCTGTATTCTACCTCGTCCACCCTTTCCCTATAGTTCTCTGTATTTGGGATTATGTTGCTACACTTAATCATCTACCTTAAATTAGTTTTCCTTTCAACTATGCTTGACTACGTGGGATTTTTCTTCATCTACCTCAGTACGACCTAAAACATTTCACAGCAGGGCTCATGCATCAAAACAGATTTTAACTTGAGCAAAGCTGTGTGTGCAGCTAACAACTGCATGAAGAATTATAATGCATTTTCCAAGTGTCAGGTTCAGCCTAAATCATCAGCTTTATAGTTTGTGAAGTTTTCCAGTGAAATCAGATTCTTGCTATATCAATTATTGCCTTACATCTGTGATAAATAGAAGAGATAATAAAATTAATAATAATAACAGCTTCAATGTATCGAGGGATTTCTCTATACTAGGCATTCTTCCAAGCACTTAAGGAGTATGGACTCATTAAATAATTTTTACAGTAACTCTTTCTGGTAAATACTGGTAAATACAGGTAAATCATCGCTTTCTTTTTACAATGGTGGGAGCTGAGACACAAAATAAGTAACTTACTCAAGGTCATGTTTTAGGACATGGCAAATCTAGAATTCATACTCAGGTGATGTAGCTCCAAATCCCTCTTAATAATTTTATTTAAAAAACTAATTACACTTATGAAAAATCATTTTCTTTCATCTTCTTGCTGTGATGCTAAGCTATAGATTCCCTCTCTCACACTCTTTAAGGAAAGCTAACACTAGTCATCAAAAACCCTTCAGTCACACATGTCTTCCTGATTGACAGCCCATGATGGCATCATGGCCATGGAGTGACACCTACTGTTGCTTGGTACTTGAGTTCTGGGAACAGACTTAACCTCTGCATTAAATTTCAAAGACTAGGAAGTTGGTTTAGTCAATTTGTGTGTGCTTCTGTATTCCTCTCCTCCAGCCATTCAGGTGAGCCCTTAGGATCCATGGCCACGGGGGATCCTGTGGGAGGAAAGCAAATACCACCACGTGCTTTTCTACATAGGGGTCTGGATGTGTGACTCTCAGGAGCTCCTAAAAACACCGTGGAGAAAACAAACAAACAAACAAAAGGCAGAACTAACAAAGCAAAGCAAAGACCAGCTCATGTGTGAAGTGCCAAGGAAAGAGCACAGCAGTCTTCAGATCAGAGGGCTCTGCAGGAGTGATTCTGGGAAGGAAACCATGAAAATCCTCTTTTAAGAAAAAGCTACTTTTATAATTTTTTTGAGCATACCCTCTTAAATGAACTATAGCCTGGAGTAGGGTTCAATAGGTTCATTGATCACACGAATATGGCAACTAGAGATGGGAGATTTTTGAATAAACACTATTTAAAAAAATTATTAGAATAAACAGGAATGCCATTTAAATATGTTCGTGTTTTAGTCTTAGTCCACACTTATTCTAAAAGACCTAAAACATATATATTAAAACAGGCCAGCACGTGGGATGCACAAGCCCGTGAGCAGAGAGAGGAGTTTTTTCCAGTGGTCGAACCACGTAGCAGCCAGGGAGGGAAGGGATGGCACAGCCACTGAGCAACCTGCCCAGACCAGACCGTCTCCTGTCACCTGGACAGGGAGAGAAAACTGACCAGCTCAGGATCGCCTGGTATCTAAGTCATTGAAGCTTTTAATCTTGGAACTAGAAATTACCTAGGAGAATAATCAGTCTCGTGTTTCCAAGGTGTGCTTTATGAATGCTATTTCGGTAAGATAGTGATGGTCATTACCTGGGAAAGGACTCTATACTCCCTACAATTGAGAAACTGTGGGTTTAATTTGAATATGTTTCCTCACTGCTGATGCCTTAGAGCCAGTCGTATGCTAATGAACTTTGTAACTCTCTGAGAGTATCCAACATTCATCAAACCTGTTTAGCCACAAATTCCTTGTCATAGTTTATTGTATAGAGCAAATATTCATGGAAGCCTTCCTATTTCCACAAGTGCTGGTCTAAGCCAAACCCTCTCTCACAGATGAGAACACTGAGGCACAGGTTTGGAGGGCTCGGGTGGGTGGATGCTGGCTCATTTACCCAGGACCCTCATACTTTCATGTCAAGTTTTAGGCAAATAGTCTTTCCACCACAATGCACTGCCTTAAGAACAATACGTGATTGCAAAGCTGGTAATTATAAGTTTCTGTCTCCTTAGCAACAAAACAACTGGACAGTTGTTAAGCCAGGGCTTAGTCTTATGTGGTAAAGATAATTGACAAGTAGTTACTGCACATTTACTCTGTTCAGAGAACTGCACTAATCATGGTAGAGGGGTGGGAAAAAATGCCATAACCCTACAAAAAAATTAAAATCCAGTTTGAAAAATAAAATATGTAAGCCCCCTTTAAAGTTAATTGACCACTCAGGATATTTGCCAATGAGGACCAGCAACAAAATGAAAATGTGGGGCCACTCGTTAAAAAATTATAAAGAATTTCAAGATGGAGACAGCGGAGCATTCTGCGAAGCATTGGAATCTCTTAAGTCAGGGTCCATCTGAGTTTGGGGCCCTGTGTGACTCAGGCCACACGCCCACGAGCCCTGGTGCCACCTAAGAGAAGTTGGCAGTCATTATGTTGGGGCCTTGAGAAGAGGAAAACCTCTGCAGACTAACAGAGAAGGCTACAGCGAGGAGCTGGATTTGACCTGCGCCCTGAGAAAGGGATTCAGAGAGAGTAAAGACGGAGATGGGAATGGGCGTGGCATATATTAGAAGAGCCTCGAGCAGTTTCCTGCAGGACCAGAGTGTAGAGTTTGGAGTAGAAGGCTGGGAAAGACCAGGGTAGGTCTGGAGGGACTGTGAGTCCCCGCCCAGTGCGGGATGTGGACTTAGGCCCACAGGCTACGGGGAACCACCGAAGGTCTGTGACTGACAACATTGGAAAAAATATAAAGAAAGTGCAGGGGCTGAAAGTGAGGAGAGCAGAGTGACAGAGAGCCTATGATAGTCATGATTAAAGGAGGAAGTGACAGGACTTCATTTGAACTATGATGATGTGAAGGTTAATTTTATGTATCAATTGGGCTAGGCTATGGTGCCCAACTGTGTGGTCAAACACCAGTCTAGATGTTGCTATGAAGATATCTTTTAAGCGTGATTAACATTTAAATCAGTAGACGTGAGTAAAGCAGATTAACCTCTCTAGTGTGGTGGGCCTCATCTAATCAGTTGAAGGTATTAAGAGAAAAGACCAAGGTTTCTAGAAGAAGGAGCTTGGTCTTATGACTGCAACATGACCACCTCCCCTTCCTGAGTGTCTGGTCTACCAACTTGAGCTATGGATTTCAGACTTGCCAACCCTCATAATCATGTGAGCCAATCCCTTAAAATAAATCTCTCTCTCCACACACACACACACACACACACACACACACACACACACTCCATTGATCTTGATTAATACAGATGATGACCATGAGAACTGAAAGGAAATTAAACAGAGACGTGGCAAGGCTGCATCTAGTGTGACCGATTGTGAAGAACGTGCCCATGGGAGCAGTGGTCATGATTCCAGGATCTGGAGCTGGGCCAGTTGAGCCAAGGACCATATTGTCAACAGAAATAGGGACTGTCAGGACAAAGGGGCAGTTCTGATGTCCAGTGGGCAGTTGGAGAAACGGCAGAGATTGGCTGATATATACTGATGCTTTTTGTCTACAAACTTGAGCACCTGAATAGTAACAGTTCTTGACTGGCCCTCAAGCTGCAGATTCCACCATAGCTGCTGTTTCTGATGATGACCGTTTGGTGGGATATTGAGAGTTGCACCTCCCTCTTTCTCTCCAAGACAGAACTTCTTTCAAGTCTCCCTAGGGGTTGACGTCATAGCCTGCCATTAGCAAAGAGAAAGGGTGCTCAGAATGAGAGTCTTCGATTCCCTCTTTTTGTTCCCTTTTCTTTCAATTAAAAGAACAAAGGACTGAGGTACCGTTTTGAAGACCGGATGAGTGTGCCGGTGGGTAGGAGGAGGACGCTGTTTTCATAGCACATCCTGCTAGCACTGTGCTGACATTTTCTCAGAATATATGAGGTTCTAAAGACATGTCTTAGCTCCTGGGGAAGCGGTGCATTGGTAATGCAGGTAACCAGAACCAAAATGAGAACAAACCAAAGCAAAAGGCAGTTCACCTGCAGATACAAGAGAATAATTAATATTTCTTTTGCAACATGAAATGAAGGAAAAGGAAGGATTGATTCTCCCAATATTGGTTTAGAAGATTACCTGGTCTGCTTAGAAAGGTCGTTTTTGTTTGCATATGTGCATACTTAGGTAAATGAGGGACTGGAAGTCCCTGTTCCAACAAAACAAATGAATTAGCAGACTTAATTTTCACTAACAAAGTCCTCCTTTCCTACAGTTTTTAAAGTAACAATTTGGCAGATAATATTGTTCAAAAGAGGCATAAGTAGGAAATCCTCTTTCTTAGTCTCCCCTTGGAGACACTCTCAGGAAACCAGTTTATCATCTGTTATAATACAATCTCAATGTGTGCGATTAAGTGAAAAAATAAGAGCACCATCTGCCCTCTTCTGTTTACCTTTCCTCAGATAAGATTTAGCCAGTAGGTGTTTCCACTCGTTTCCAAAATTTTCCCTCATATATCCCTCTAACCCCTATTCTAAATGGAATGATAACCTGACATATCTCTAATGGCTCCATATTTGACATGTTTTTTCTAGATATAATCCATTTGGTCAAAAGTCCCTCTTAAAATATGATCCCCAAAATTCAATAAAGTCCACCGTGTGGACTTTGGCTTACAGTTTTGAGCATTCTATTTCTGAAAATGTAGGCTAAATCCAGCTTCACTATCTGGCCAGCCTCATAATTTTTGTTGATGTACTAAGCTTGTTTGGCAATATAGTATAGTGTTTGGAGTCCAATAGGACTGAAATTGAATTTTTTATACTTTTAATAAGTATATTACCCTGGGCAAGTTTGTTTTGTTTTTTTTGTTTGTTTGTTTCTCTGACCTTCAGTCTCTACAGCTGAACTAATAATACCAACCTCATACAGCTGTTAGGGATCAAGTGGGATGTTCTCACACACCCTAGCTCTGTACCTGTAACATGGTTACTTCTCAATAGATTGTAGCCTTAGAGTTGATGGTAAGGAATCTTTTTTTCCTTCCTTGATAAGTTATCTGGATCAATAAGTAAGAGAACGCCAGAGACTCTCGTTTTTATTGATTGTCTTTGCCAGAGACTCTATAAATCTTCCTAGGTTCATCCAAAAGCACGCAGCCTGGTTAACGGCACAGTAAGTGGGGAAATAACCCCCAAGGGGCAGGGACCGGGTTGGCAGGGGGGCGGGGGCTGTCTTCCCTGAAGGGAGGTCTCTAATATCTTGCCACAGAGCAATATCCTACATCCTGTGCTGTTCAAAGTTTTCATCATTGGTAATACATAGAAGGCAAGTGACCAAATTTACAAGTAGCACAAATTGGGCGGGTGGGGAACAGAGCAAAAACCTCTGTTTTCAGAAGCAAGACTTCAAGAGATTTTAGCAAGTTATTCGACCAGTGCTAACGAAAGGGAATTGAACAAGGTGTGAAAATAAATGAAGGCCATCCAAACGAGAATAAGGAAAGCTATTTGCTCAGAGCTCGCTGCAGGACAGGAGCCACCATCACTTGTGTGTGAGAGACTCACACGCAGGCAGAGGGGCGGGAAAGCTTCAACATGGGAAGAAGAGAGGGTGGCAGCGTGCCTCGCCTGGGAGCTGTCGGAGTGGGGAAGTTGTAGAACAGCTAACTAGAAGTGGGGTGTGCAGTGTGATTGGTTAGGGGTACACATTTGGCTTTCTCCATTTGGTCCTGAGTTGGAAGCAGGGCAAAATGAGAGTTTATTTATCAAATCCTGGCCAGTCAGGGGCCAAATACTACAGGGGTTACTGTCTGGGCCGGTTGCTTCAGGTTGTAGGTCAGAGATCTGTCTTTATGTATGGCCTGGCCAATGTGCATTTGTATATTCAGTCTCTCTTGGGATACACAAAGCTTTAATCTCCCCCCTCCCACCCTTTGCCTCCCCACAGACTGGTCTAAGGATCCTAGGTAGGTGTCTGGAAGCCTGTGTTAATTAACAGATTCGGAGATGGGAAATTCCTGGAGAAAGAATTGGCATCAGTGTAAGCAAGAATTTTCTAACCTTAAAGTCTTCCGGTGATGGACAGGCCAGCCTCGTGAGAGAAGTAGCTCCCCGTCACAGGCAGGGATGCAGAGGACGAAATGTTCTGGGGACTGAAAATGGCTCGGTGTTACTGGACCACAGTTTGCGGGCGGGAAGAGAAGGCGGGAGTTCACGTAGCTCTGCTTTCTTCATCGGCGTTTACACATTGTGAGCTAACATCATCAGCAGCATCAGTTACTACTATTTTACACAACGTGCTACACAATCAGGATACCTCTGCTTCCCCACCTTGACTAGGGGCCACAGCGCAGGCGTGTGCACACCCAAGAGCCTCGCCACACACGCTCCGTATGTTGGGCTTGGTCACAGAGCAGTGACCTGGGCCAAAAGCTGGTCCGCATCAATTCAGTAACATTTCTGACATTGCCCTTGTGATAGTTGAAAATACACTACTCGTTATGAAAATAAATCTTGATATGCAGGAAAACACTAGTTTAAATCGCAGAGTTTTGTTTTGTTTTGTTTTTAATACTGAGGTAAAACTCTATTTGGCAAAGCTCATTGAATATATACACACAGATTTTATTTCCTTCAATAAAAGTTTATTAAAAATGGTACATCAGATTTTTTTAGAGGGTTAGTCATACTTAAAAAGTGTGTTTATTTAAACAGCTGTGTTAACGAAGATTCCTCAGGCAAATGGTATTGTCCCATTTTTCTTATTTCATGGCTTTCGTATTTTAATTGGAAAAACTGGAACGTGTTATCTTGACACAATGACTTGCAGGAACACTGCTCTTATACCCATAAATCATCCTGAGTACTTCAAGAGTTCCTGCTCAAGAATCCACTGTTGTAATTAGCTGTCACTCTGTCCTTTATTGCTGAATTCACCAAAACGTAACTCTCATTTTCAAACCTTTTCTGAGCTTTAATTCCCGCAGTAGCTGGGTGTAGGGCGTCGGCCCCACCGTCCTGCACCAGTGGCCTTCCTAAGCCCGCCCGCAGACTGCTAAGCTGCTTCTCCCATTACAGTCGAAGCCCAATGTGGCATATTTGGACCTGAAAATATTCTTTCACTTCTGAATTGCCTGAGGTGCTGAAAATGTTTGTTCTAGAAATGGTGGGTCTGAATTTGATCCTCAGAAGCCTGTGGATGAAATTATGCTTCATAATAAAGCAAGATTAAGATAAACCATATATATAGGTACAAATGATAATAGGTTCAGAGTTTTGAGTAAGAGCTGTATACTTTTTAGAGATTTCTCATGAATCTTGATTTATTTAGTCCTCACAGCAGCCCTGTGAGATTCACAGGACAAGTTTTAGATGCTGCATTTTACAGGTTAGGAAACTTGTCTCTGAGAGGCCAGTTGAAGAATGTCCCAGAATTATTCCATCATTGGTAGAGAGTTAGGACTGGAACCCAAACTTTTGTGTGTGACACTCCTTTCCCTGTGCTACACCCTTTTTCTTACTGAAGAATTGGCTGAATCAGTGGTCCAAACAGATAGCAACATCCCACATTGATAGTAATATCCCAAAGATCTAGAAACTAGGTATTTGAGAGCCTTCTCTAATTGCAATAAAATCAAGAACCAAAAACTAAACAGATCCCACACAGCCGGATTTTCGAGAGCCACACCCTTTCACTTATCGGAGCACCTCTTAGGGCTTTCGTTATTCAAGACCTGTTTGTTCTTAGGCTCATCACAGGTCTAATTAATTTTCAAGCTTTGGCCAGTAAGAGGTCACAAGACAGAGAAGAACACTGACAGTCCAGACAAGTGAGAAGTGTCCGAAAGAGCAGGAATGAACACTGACCATTCAAAGCAACACGTGAGTTCAGAACTCTCAGTCTGCATGAACCCGTCCACACGAGCCAGCCCCAGGCTTCAGAGCCAGCTCGTGAGGCTCCCAGCCTGCAGGGCGACCACGACTTTCCCTTTAGGAAAAGAAAGAACTGTCCATTCACTGCAGAGTCCTGTTCAGGACACAAGAAATGTACTTAACCTTTTGAGAGAGTGATTGGTCAAAAAGGCCCAAGGTGTCATCTGCAGGCAGTAAACCCTCAGCTCTGGACAGTTTGGATTGTAAAGCAGCGCTGTCCAATAGGTGTACCCCACAAGCCACTAACACGAGCCACGAATGTAATTTAAAAGTTTCTAGTAGCCACATAGGAATGCAAGAAGCAGCAAGTCGAATTAATGTTAATAATTTTTGTATAATCTCATGTATCCTAAATATTATTTCAATGTGTCATCAATATACAAATTTAATAATGAGATATTTTTCCCTTTTGGGGGGGGGTAGCGAGTTCAGAAACTGGTGGCACTTTACACCCACAGCACATCTCAGGCCGGACTGGCCGCATTTCGAAGGCCGCGTAACCACAGGTGACGCTTGGCCGCACAGGTCTAGAGCGTCTCTTTCTCTCTTTAATCAGGAAGCAGATGCGTTTTTTTCTGAGTTAATCACCAGTCTAAAGAGTCCAGGTTTTTGCTTTGAAAAGCCAGCTTTATGCCGGGCGGACAGACCAAGCGCCCTTGGAATGACGGGCCGCCGTGGCGTCGCGGCGTTTGCAGAATCGCGGCGGCTCGGGGCCCTGTTCCGGCCGCGGCGCTGTTCGCCTCTGCGACTCGCCAGCTGCAAAGGCCTCGGCGCAGTCCCGCGCGTGGCCCCGACGTCAGTGACTCATTTCTGTCTCCAAGTGAACGGATTGGGCCGTGCCGCCCTATGAAACGAGTTTGATGTTGTTCTCAAAGCCGAATATGTATCACTTTCCTCTGCCAAGAGCTTTCATCGGGGCACGGGTCTGAAACATGCTTCGCCTGCTGCAAACGTGTCCTTTCCGCGCTCCGCTCTTTCCATTCACTCATTCATTCATTCGTTCGCAAAGATCTGCGTAGCATCTGCTGGGTGCCTGGCTGTTTGGAAGGTGCAGGAGCCAGGTCCTTTCCCTTAAAGAGCGCACATTCCACTCAAAAGATAAGCAACTGAACAAATCTATCTAATAGGATTTCAAGCGTATCAGCTCAGACTAGGGGAGAGCTCAGGTCGGGGTCCTTAGAGGAAGTGATACCTGAGCTGAACTTGAAGGGTACCGCGGGGAAGCTAAGAGAAGAAGGGGAGAGAGGTTTCTCTGTGCTCAGAGGTGGGGGAGGGCCAGGCTGGTCCAGAGAATCCGCAGTCGCCCTGAGGCTGCAACATGATGGGAATGCCGCCTCGAGGGGAGGGAGGATACCGAGAGGCCTTGGGCTGCGGGTGTTGCGCAGAGAAGCGTGGGTTTACCGCAGAGTGTGTGGAAAGCCCTGGAAGGGTTTCAGGAAGGAGTGGCGGCTGTGGCGAGGCAGATTGGACGGGCGCAGACTGGAGCGAGGGATACAGCTCAGGGAGCTGTGGTGGAAACCGGCCTCAGGGGTTGCTGGACAAGGCAAGTTCCTGAACCAAGTTCCCTGCAGAACCAAGCACCTGGCAGTGAGGGAGGGCTGGAGGGGATTCCCTCCGGCGCTCACTGGCTGGGTGAGAGGGGGTTCCCTCCTGCAATGGCTGGCTGGGCTGGAGTGGGGGTCCCTCAGGCGCTGGCTGAGCTGCCCGGACTGGCTCATCACTGGTCTCTACTTTAGGCTCCTCACTGTCACATTTCAGCCCTGAAGGAAGCCCCAGGCTGAGTCACAGTGTCCTGAGTCAGATCAGCCCAGTCACCTCCTGCTTGGAAGGGTGTCACATCTTGTCATTTCTGTAAACAAGGAGAGCCCAAAACGCGTGCGTGCACGTACGTGAACGTGTGTACAGATGTGCACTTCCAGAAGAGTCTGGAAGGACACACGCCAAACTGCTCACGGTGACCGCCCCTGGAGGCAGAGAAGTCAGGGAGGACGGGCTTCGTTTCCCGCTCCAAGGGCATCCGCACTGCTCCAAAGTGTTCCTTTGTGTGCGGCGACTACGTGTACTTAAACAGAATTACACTTAAAAATGTATTTAATTTTAGTTCGGTATATTCATTATATGTAACAACAAGCATTTGCTCTGTATGGGTGTACATGTGTATGTGTGTACATATATGTGTGCATGCGTACATGTATGTCACACCATGGTAGCCATTTAATTCCCCCAATGAGCAGTGTCCAGGGCCCCGATCTCAGGTTCCACCATCGAGACCTTTCTCTAGTCAAAGAGCACAAACTTCCAGCTGTGAGAGGATGTTTTCTGGGGATCTGATGTTCTGCGCAGTGACTGTAATTAACAGTGCTGTACTGTAAACTTGAGCATTGCTAAGAGAGCAGATCTTAGCAATAACAGCAACCAGAAAGGTATTATGTGCGGTGATGGATGTGCTAACACCTTATTTTGGTGACCCCTTCACAATATATACCTATATCAGACCACCAGGTTGTGCACCTTAAACTGATACAATGTAATGTATCGATTACTATATTTCAATAAAGCTAGAAAAAAACTTCCTAATCTCCTGAGCCCCTAAATAATAAGTGCCGCTCTAATGCTGGCCCGGGCCTGACCCAGTGGCATCAGTTGTAGACGGCTTTGAGATCACCCACCTACCTCCATGTGGCCCTGCCCCGCACCCTTAATTATTAACAGCCTGTGAGGATGAGATTCTGTAGGACTTCTTTTGATGCTTGCATCATGTATAGAGTTTTTCACATTTGTTCTACAGTAAAATTGCAAAGATTTTATTTGCCTTCTAGACACTTTTTTTTTTAAATGTGGGGGTCAAATCAACTTTAACTCACTTGCTTCTGTCTAGGTGACTCTTTTTTTTACTTTAGCCAACTCTTGCCACAATCTAGACAAATACCCACAACAACGAAAACAGCTCAGACCACTTCACTCCTGCTGCTTATTATTGTCTGCCTCAGAGCCCTTCTGGTTCTCATTTATTTCTGCCCAGCCCCTCATCTGAGACAAATTCCTATCCCCACTCCTCTCTGTCTCTCTGTCTCTGTCTCTGTCTCTCTCTCTCTGTCTCTCTCTCTCTCTCTCTCTCTCTCTCTCTCTGTCTCTCTGTCTCTCTCTCTCTGTCTCTCTCTGTCTCTCTCTGTCTCTCTCTCTCTGTCTCTCTCTGTCTCTCTGTCTCTCTCTCTCTCTCTCTCTCTCTCTCCTCCATTCACTTGGGTTTCAACCCACCTTTCAGGTGCACGTGTTAACTCTAGCCTTTGAATCCTTATTTATCCATTTCTAACCTCAAATCCTTGAGCAAAACATTGGCTTTATAAGATGATTATAAAGTCCTCTTCCCTTCATTTCACATTTGGTCATCTTTGCAAGGAATTTTTTGTGGTGAGGAAGAAGGCAGGCGTCTGAATCTCCCGTGGGCCCTCGCTGCATAGAGTCCCTAGATGGAATCCTCGTGAAATGTGGGGACACACAGGGCATGGAGGGAGCTGAGAAGTTGCCCTTGGGTCCTTCTCTGACTCTGAAATGCTTGCCAGACAGTCTCAGAGATTGTATCAAAAACAGATGGAAAACACCATATTTAAGGCAGCCTGAAATGTTTTTATTTTCAAGTTATTTTGAGCTGGCATTGTCAGTTTCTTGGTGTCACTTGGCATTCACACCCAGCACCAAGAAAAGAGTGAGAGAAATTGCTAAGTAGAAGATGTTTCGTCAGTTTAAACACACACAGCAAAGTCAAAGAGGCAAATAAACAGGTGGTAAGGCCTAGGGCATCTTCTGAGAGGAGCAGGTCCCTGTAGGGAGCTCTCCTCTCTGCTTCTGCTGGAAGCCCCTCTCAGAACCCTCCCAGGTGGGAAACAGAGGAGCAGGGCGCTCCTGATGCACAACGGCCTGGGACGGTGTCCCTCACAGTGACCAGCCTCCGCTTGCATGCCTCAAGTAACAGAGGGCTCACTTCCACATAAGCACTTTATTCTTCAGTTTCTCTTTTAATTGGAAAAGGCTTTCTCAAATCTATCCATCAATCCAAGTTCTAGAGCAAACATCCTTATAGGCCCAAGAAAAAGTATGACAATGTACACTTTCAGCCTTCTGGGCACTGAGCGCCTGTCCCAGCAGAGAACAGGAGGTGGGGGGGGGGCTGACCCTTGCGGCCAGGTGTCCCCGGTGGCCAGGGGTCAGGGGCGCGATGCAGGCAGCAGTGTCCATTCCCCCTGTGGGCACCTGTCTAGGTTTCCCAGGAGAAGGGCAGGCCTCTTACCCCTCAGGTGGGAACCCACTGTAGAGGGGCACAAAAGCCAGTTTAGATGAATGTTCAAAAGGGTTGTTTGGGCTTTTTATTCTAAGTACTTTCACAACTTGTTAGCTCCAAGAAGATAAAATGTAAATGAAATATTTTCACAGCAATTATCCTGACACCGAACACTTTTGCAGGATAGTCATTCCGGTCAGTTGTCTGCCCTTTGTTTCCAAAATAACTTTCTTACCCATCAATTTATCAACCCCTCCCACAGCCAGTGAAGGAGGCAGGGGCTTCTGTCACTTTCCTGGGGCCTTAGATGTGAGACTGAGATCCAGAAACACTAATGACCAGCCCGAGGACATGGTGCTAGGAGGTGGCCTGAACCCAGGCAACTGCTCTGGTCTCCTCTATCAAAATGGAACCTGGTGTCCCCACACGGGTGACGCCCCAATGAATGGCCCTTAGAATAGTGGCTTATTGTTCCGGTCATCAAACATCGCCTACCATGAATGAACAATGAATCGGTTACTTCCTCCCATCCCACTCCAGAAGCCAGCTCCACAGGACAGACACAACCCTCAGTTACATGCCCTTGCAAGACGAGGCCCTCCGTGGGGTGACTGCTTTGGCTGTGGCCTCTTTTTGGGATTTCCTTTCACTCTGTAGCAGCTAAGCCTTCAGATTTCCTCTCACCATCCCAGGGACCCAGCCAAAAACAAACAAACAAACAAACAAACAAAAAACAAACCTCTCTGAATTCTCAAACACTCCCAAAGCAACATGAGAGTTTATGAGAGTTTCCAGAAGGGAGACGCAGTAAAAATTATTTCTGCTTTTCTCTACATTGCCTCAATGGATTTGCTCATTTCTTTTATCTAAATTATGCTGGACATTGGAGATAAATATAGACAAACAAAAAAACAAAAAAATTTTAAAAAAACCCTGCCTTCAATGAGATTACAGTCTGATGGGGAAGTCAGACTGCAGATCAAATACACAAACAGGTGCAGGAAGTACAGTGATGGATGCTGAAAGGAAAAACAGGATATTGTGACAACTGATAATGGTAGCGGATGATGATGGGGGCAGAGAGAATTCTGGGAAGAATGAAGGATGTGCAGAAGGCCAAGCAGGGCAGGCTGGAGGGACAGGAGGGACCCCAAGCATCCCCTCTCCTCCCTTCTTTAACCCCTTTGAAATTCTGTGGTCCACACCCCACCCCTCCTTCTGCTCAAAAACCTCAGCATCCTTGGCCTTTTGGGTACCTCATTTAACTTCCTTTTCTGTTCCTCCAACCATTTCTGTCCCTCTTACACAGCCTGGAGTTAAAATTATCACCTCTCTCACATGCCTAGTTTCTTATGAACCTTTGTCTACTTTTTGGAAGAATTTTTCCCCAATGCGACTAAACGATACAGCGATCTGTCAGTTTCCTTCTCCTTCCTGAAGACATCCGTCTTGGCACTTTGGTGCAATGAAGGGTTTAGTCAGAGTAATGAGTTTCCGAATCACAGGTAAGACCGCTCTGGCCTCCGCACGGAGAACGGAGAACGAGGCTAGCTTGGGAATGAGGGGTGACCAGTAAGCAGACTCGCCAGCCTGGCAACCGCGGAGGTGGGGAGAAGTGAATGGGTTTGCAACCTGCCTCTGGGGCAGAGGCGAAGGGCCTGCTGTGATGGCAGGCTGGGGCTGGGGACAGGGAGCATGAACAGCCACAGTGATGGTGCCGTCAGCTCCGCAGGTGGGGAACCTGGGTGGCGAGCATAGGTGTGGACATTGTCCTTTTAAGATATCTACGAAGCATCTGAGCAGCCGTGTTGGCTAGACACGGCTTAGAGCTCAAAGGTGAGATCCGCATCGCGATGGAAATCCGCGCCTCGGGCCGAGGCAGCGGCCGCACTCATGCAGCTCCACCGTCCGTCCGTCTGTCTGTCGTTCCGTTCGGCAGTGTTCGCGTAACTGCAGGTGTTTCTGTGAAGGCGTCGGAGGGGGCGAGGCTCTTTTTCCTCCCACTCTTCCTGCTGCCGCCCCCCTCTGTCACACCGGACTCTGCCTCCCCTCGGGCCCTGCAGTCATGCCTCCTTTCCTCCTCGCTCTCTCTCCACTTCTGTCACTCCGTCACTCTCTCTCTTCTGTGAAATCCGTGTGAAGCCCGCACTTGCTCCTTCCTGTCTGCCGAGCGTGCTCAGGTTCCTGCGTGCAGCTCTCTCCTTCTCTCCTCATCTGTCTTGAGCCTCTTCCTTCTTTGTCCCACCTGCATCTGGGCTCGTTCCTTCCTCCATAGCTGTTTCTCTTCTTTCTTCCTTAAAAAAAAAAAAAAATCTCTTTTAACTTCTTGAATCAACTACATTTTACTTTCCTAATTCTCATTTTAAAAAGCAGGTGGTTTCAGCGTTTACAGTTCCTCCCAGGAAAAAGGCCAACAATTCCTCCCGCCTTGGGAATTTTCCCCGTGGTCAATGGCTACCGATTGAAGGTGTCAGGAAGAGCCATTGGCTGACACCACTGGGTGTTAATTTCAATACCGCTAGTGCGTATTGCTCCAATCTGTTGTCCAAGCATTTTCCCATGGTTTTGTCACTTGACCCCTTTTCACCTCATTTGGAAGTTCACAGGTTACACGTAAAACCAGATCCAAAGCATTTCATAGAGCTGCTCAGATTAAACCCTGAAAACCCAGCAGAGAACAAGTCACAATTGTCTCGTTCCTAGGTTACTAACACAGTTGCTGATGTCCCTGTACTAAAGCAATCTCTGGATTCTGTGACAGCGAACACAAAGAGCCAACTTCTGTCGATTTTTTAAATAAAAAACTCTAAGTTTCCATCCCATGGACATATACTGAATGAATGCTTGTGGAGTGCAAGACGCCCTGCTTGTTGCTAGCACAAAGATAAGTGGATCAGAGTCTTGCCCTTGAGGTGCACCAGGCCATGAAGGGTCCTGTGACGGGGACGTAGACGGGGTTTGAGGGAGCCAGCAACGGGCAAAATGCTCGGTCCTCGGGGGACCAGACAGAGGTGCACAGAGAGGTGCCATTTCAGCTGGATTTTCATAATGCACTAAATCCCTGCAGCTTCCAGACCCTGCCTGTGCCTTGGACCTCAGCCTTCCTCCCTCCTTCCTCCTCTGCTGTGTTCCTGAGATGCCGGCCTTCTTTCTGTTCCTGGAACACGTCGAGCTCGCTGCCCTTCTCGGGGCCTGGCACGTGCCGCTCCTCCTGCTGGCTTAGCTCTTCTCCCACGTCCCCCACCACTGAATCCAGTGTTCGATGCCACCCACGGCAGCTGTCCATCCCTGACCTCCCCAGCTCACCCAGCTCTCTCTCCACCACACGCCCAGTTTCATCCTCTTACGTGTGTCAGTAGCTGAAGTGACCTTCTGCAGTTGCTTATTGCTTGTCTTCCTCCCCTAGAATTAAACTCCTCGAGGACAGTGACTGTTTCTCTCTCGTTCAATAGCAAATCCCTGAAGTACCTAGAACTTGTAGAAGTAAATACTCACTGAATGACCACTGAACACTCCACCCCGGTCTAGCAAGAACTCGAAAGTTCTATAGCCACATCCTGTGTCCTTCACTGCCACTAACCAACCCAGGCCTCGTCTCTGTTTCTTTGTTTCCAAATTAATGGTTTTGACTCTAAAGAACATTTCTCTTTTCATAGGACAATCAAGCCAGGATCTGTATTTGGAAATACTCTACAACCAGTTCCAGTTTCTCTGTGTACTTGAAAGTTGCAAACTGGTCGTTACTTTACAACTTTTCATAATGCAAGCCGGCAGCTTCGATCTGTCTGAATCATGAAGCGTTTCTACAACCCCGCGTCAGAGTAGCTCGATACCGTTTCCCTGAGAATCCACAGTTCCCCTCACGCCCTTGCACGCTGCAGCCTCCACTGTGTCCATCCGGTGGGACCAGCAGCGTGGCCAGCGCGCACCAGGCCTCCGGCCGCAGCTGCTCATGCTTTTACGTTCCTCAGCCTCTCGCCCCCGTCAGCTGTGCCTGGATGATCACACCCACTGCCTCAACTTCCACCCTCTCTCTTTGCAGTGTCTATCTAAAACCTCCAGGTTCCAATTCTTTCCCAAGTCTAGATACGATTTGCAAACACAAACTTCTACCCTCTGCTTACTCCACCATGAAGCCTTGTCTCCGTCTCAGAAATGAACACGGCTGCCCTTCTCCTTCCCCGACCCTAACAGCTCCTTTCTTAATTACCGCTGTTTCTGTAAATCGACTCACTAGTTTTTAGCTACTTCCTCTCAAAACATCAAAACATCTTTAAGTTTCCTCTTCTCTCTTTCCCCGACTCTCTCCTTCTTTCCTTCCTCCCCTTCTTTCTCCTTCTTCCCATTCCATGCATCTAATTGGTGTCCAAATGATGAAGATTCAGTCTTCGTGTCACGAAAGTAGTCACTTTTCCATCTATGTGACAGTGGTGTGTCCCCTCAGTAGTTTGTCCTGGGACTGATTCGCCCACAGGGACATCTTCCCACTGTCATTAATATTCCACACACAGATTCACGTTCCTAAACTAATTATGTCTCCCATGCTCAGAACCCGCCAGCGACTCTGCTCAGCCTGACGCGGTCCTTTCTATTTCGCTCCTGCTCATCTTTCTAACTGCACCTTCTCTGGCCCTAATCACCAGCCACATAACGTTCCTAATGACTTCTCGGGCAAGATTCATATTTCTCTCTCTGTGTCTCAGCACGTTCTTCCCCCCACAAGGAACACCTTCCCAGCTCGTACTGCCCAGAGATATTGCTAGCCATCACACTCTCAGAGGTGTAAACCAGGAAATATACACAAAGATTTATCTATAATGACTAAAAAAAAAGGGAGGGAAGTAACCTATGAATCTAACAATAGAATGTCGAAATAAATTGTGCTACATGCACTTAATGAAATACCACGAAGGCATTAAATAGTATGTCTTCAAGAAATTTTTAATGAAAAAAACAAGTTTCAAAATTCTACCTGCAGAAGGAGATACACACACATACATACATATACCTAGTGTTCGTAGTGTATATATCAGTTATAAATATGTTCAGCTACAAATAGCAGTAAAAACGTTGGCTTAAATAGATCAGAGTTTGGTTGTTTTGCACACTAAAAGTCCATGGGTAAACACTTCAGGGCTGACATGGTGGCTCAGTGACTCCATCAAGGACCCTGAGTCTTTCTGTCTGTGTGCCTTTATACTCAGGTTAGACGCATCATGGTAAAAAGGTAGCTGAAAATCTGTAGTTCTCTCATCTGTGTTCTAGGAAATTAGTAGTGGGCAAGACGCTGGTATATAAAGCAGAGGGCAGAGGGATTTCTTCCACTAAGAGCTAACTCTTCATTTGGGAAGGGTATGCCCTGGGTATGTCTCTTGCTGGCCATCCCTAGCAGTGGAGAAGGGATTGAAGTGAAATGCTGGATTAAACAACTCATGATGTTTGCCATAGTAGACGTGTCTGGAAGATTAACGTAAGGATTGATTATTTTCCCCCTTGACACTGAATAACGGCAAAGGAGACTTGAATGGGTTCTGAGGTTACTTTAATGTAGTGAAAAATTGAAATTTTTAATAAGAAGCTACCTAACCCTCATGCTTTCTCCCAAATGTCATCTCCTCTTTAAAGCCTTAATTTAGTAAGTGGACATACATTTATGTGTTTTTTTTTTCACCCTCAAGATGTCGAAAGATGTTGAATTTTAGAGTTGGAAAACCATGAGTTCAAAAGTGCTTGTGTGTCCATGACTAAACTGTGTAATCTTCGAAAGCCTGTTTCCTGATCTGTAAACTGGAGATTATACTACTTTATGGGGTTTTTGCTAATATTACATTAAATTAAGTGAGAAAATACAGAAAGGACTTAGTATCTTTTCAATAACCAATTCTCTTTTTCCTCCTAAAAATTCATAAAATGCTACATCTTTCTCATGTTACTGTATTTTGCCTTCTGTTTCAGCTGCTTGTGAGCTTTTCATGTCTCCATCTTCCCTTACAAAGGGTGCTGACTAAATCATATTTTAAAAAATTCTTTATGTAGTATAGAATAGTGCCTAGCACATAACATATAATCACCTGCTATATTAACATTGAATTCATATTTTATTAAAAATACTTGAATTTTGCACCAGAGGATAACTGCCAAGAAACTAATCATATTGCCTTTTCCTCCACACTCTGGGTTCTGATGTGGCTAATGAAGTGCAATTGTCACCAAGCACCTAGTTATGGGTAGTCGCTCTGAGTTGTGCTGACAGATGCTGGCTGCATAACAGTCATCAAGAAGCCACAGGGTCTAGGGACTTCTGGAATACTGTCAACACCCCAAGCTGTGAGGCTTTTCCATTCTTTCCACCAAAAAAGGTAAAAGAATCTCGAGTTAAATTTAAAATGCCAATCCTAAAAAAAAAAAAAAAAAGAAAAGAAAAGAAAAAAGCAGAGAGGACTTTTCTTTTAATTTTATTTTAGTTATCTAACCAGTAGAGTTTATGTTAGGAAATCAAAAGAGACCCATTCAAGTCCCAATTAGGGGAGTTCAGAGACCCTGAAGGAGCCCGTGAAAACGAGTCTCTGACACACATCCTCCTGTAATATCTCGGCACCCCAGGCAGGCCTTGTGGAGCTGCCTCACCATGCGTCTGTCTTATCCAAAAATAAAGCAGATTCTTGTTTGTGGCTGTCTAGAAAATAGCCACAGCTATTTTTTGTCTTCCTACCCCCCAATTGAAATTATGAACAGAACATGCAGTAGTCACAGTTTGTTTTATTAATGTTCTTGGTCAAAATTCTCCTAAATAATACATGCATCTAATTATCTGTGCACTGGTAAGTGCTTTTGCCCAGCATCTTTCTCCCTGGCATTCCTCGCTCCTCATTTTTTAGAAGTGCCCGGCTTGCGATAGGTCCGTTGCGTTTGGCAAGGGAAGCATCATTCTTCATGGGAGTGATGTGGAGCTGCGCTGCTTTGATTTCATGGAGTCGGTTCATTCATTTCAGGGACATGCTGTGATGAATGTGTGCGTTCCCACGTGGATTTCAAATGATGGGAACATAGGCAGCCAGCTGTCTCAGTAAGTTACCACTGCTCAAGTCTTCAGTCATTGCTCCGTACGGTGTGGTGCTGAGTAAGTTAGTTACGCTACTTTGCTTAAGAAGCCTGATGCAATTGGAGAAGAAAAAGTAGGACTTAGGAGAGGGAGCATGTGGGCCTGGCAGGGAAGTTCTTGCAGTCCACCTGTTGTGATGGCCTTTCATTTTATTTCAAGAATCGACATCTCATATGAAAAATAGCAAAGTACTTGTCAACATAGAAATATCCAAACCTACAGAAAATTTTTATAAGAGTTTATTAGAGTTTATTTGAGCCAATTGAGGACATGCCCAGAAGCAAGATCTCACAAACTGAGGAAATTCTGCAGAGAATGCAGTTTTGCAGTTCTTTTTATGCATTTGGAATCAAAGTAGGGAACATGAGATCCACTGGTGGTGGATTAAGCTGCTGGGCAAAAACAAGGTGGGGAAATCACTATGATTGGATAAAAAATAGAATGAGAGAGACACATACATTTTTTTACACTGGTGGGTACAGGATGCTTAATATTCAAGATTTACAGTAAACAGGGATAGATGGGCGATTGAGCGTGTGCTTCCCTGAGGGTGGTTATGCTTCCAAGGGCTATGGGAAAGAGGAGTCTTAGTCATTTCAAGGGCATGTTAACCGGATGCACAAGAACAATGGATAGGATTCACTTCAGGCAAAAATTCAACTTAGCTAAGGAAATTATTGACCTGGGGTATGACTACTGCCCATGACCTTCCCAGTAGGAATTTATGATCCAAGACCTTGTGAGGTTACTTTTGGTCACCGAGCTTGTCAGCTTCTCATGTGGCTTCCTGAGCTTGTCCGATTTGCCATGGTCTCTCTTTCATTCACATATTTCAATGTTCCTTTAGCTTTTATACAGTCTCGATCTTTGTTCCTTAAGTTTTCACATGCCGTCTCAATCTTTTCTGACAGTGTTTTTTTTTTTTCTAACAGTGCAATGGAATTTGAGTCCCAAAAGTGGAGAATAAATAGTTTCAAACTTCAAGTTTTAAAATCTTTTGAACTGTAACTTCTCAGAGTTGGAAGATAACTTGCAGCTGTGTTTCCCAAACTGCCCACTGAGCACCCTGGACACTGCAGCAAATTCCCAGTGGTGCTGCAGGATGTCTTCAGTTTTAAGGGAAACACAGCAAATCTATTGATCTCATCTTAAAGTAGTTCATTTCAATGTTCTCTGGGAAGCTAGGCTTTTGGTAGTTTCTCTGATAAACAAAACAAGTACAGGGAAAAAGTATTTGTGGACAGGAAATGAGGCAGTATTCAGTGTTATTCTAAGTTCTGAGTTTTGCCAAACAGATGCATGCATCCCATTACTAAATAATTGTGACTATTTAGGAGTGAAAAAAAAATTTCCCTTTATCTGTGCATTTTTTAAAAACAGCTACTAAGTTCTTAGCACATAAGTAAAAATGAAGTCATTTGGACCTAACAACTTAATAAATCAAATCTTAGCTGTTTCTTTTGGCTTAGGGGTGCCCTACAACAACTTTTGCAACACTAAGGGTGCTGTGATCTGGGAAAGTTTGGGAACCTCTGCCTGAGAGTTAAGCTGGTCCAACTAGTCTGGACACCTATAATGACGTTAAAATATTTAATGAGGAATGATATTTTAGTAAAGTATTTAAACCACAGTAAAGCAAAACATACTATAGTTTATAACAGCTGCCGTCATTAGGGGAATTTAAAAATTATGTTTCAAATGAGTACTTGAATTAACGATATAATTAATTGACATTGTATGACTGACTTTTCAGCTTTCCTTTTGCTGCTTTTCTTATCTAAGTTAAGGTAAAATAAAATAAAGCTCTGCTGTCCCTTCACTTTAAATGATGCTTTGATGACTTTCCATTAGCCTTTGTTGTGTTTAAGTTGAGAACAAAGACCATCACGGAGTGAAATGACATGTAATCAATGAGTGTAAAGAAAGATAGGAACAAGTCGTGAAGATGATGATATAGATATAAATATAGGTACAGAAATAGCATATTTAAAAAATCAAGTTTTACAGAAGCACTTAAAACTTACAACTATTCAGTGAATTCCTTTGGAGAACCTCTGTAAGTTTATCCAGAGTTTTAGGGATATCCATTGTCAAAAGCACAACTTGCTGAGTTTAACCGGCACGACAGGGCAGCAGTGAGTCCCATGCCACTGGGAGAGGATTCTTAGTTCCCTGGACTATAGCGCTTCCTGACATATGAGAACAATGGGGTAGGAATTGCTATAGACCAGCCACCACTTGAGGAGAGCATCTTACATATAAATATTTGTCCTGCATTTATCTTCGTTGATATCACAAGTGAGGAAATGGAAACTCACTAGGTCTGTATATATGTGTGAAATATCATAAAATCCCCACATCGACACTTGAAGGTAGCAATTAGCATCCTGACTGTTACCACTGGGTAGGATGAAGGAATTTACCCTAAAGGGCAGAAGTTTGGCAAGGACAAAATTGAAATTCGCTTTTGATACTGATGAAAATCATCATTAATCAATAATTAGCAAATACTTCTAAGCCTTTTCCTTGGGGAAGCAATTAAACATAAGTTGGAAAAGGAAATTGGATAGATTGTGGATGGCCTGGAATGCTGAATTTAAAAGTTAGAGGTTTACTTCTACGAAATTTACCAATTGGAAGAAGATATCATCAATGATACATCTGATAAGGGTTAATATCCAAAACTTATAAAGAACTCATACAACTCAATACCAAAAAAGCCCAAACAACTCAACTAAAAAATGGGCAGAGGATGTGAATAGGTTTTTCTCCAAAGAGAACATACAAATGGTCAATAAACATATGAAAGATGCTCAACATCACTAATCATCAGCGAAATGCAAATTAAAGGAACAATGAGATATCACCTCACACTTGTCAGAATGGCTATCATTTATAAATCAAAAAACAAGTGTTGGCAAGGGTGTAGAAAAAAGGGAAGCCTTGTACTGTCGGTAGGATTGCAAATTGGTACAGTCATCACACAAAATAGTACGGAGGTTACTCAAAAAATTAAAATGCCAAATCTATGACCCAGCAATTCCACTTCTGGGTATTCTGAGGAAATCCAAGACACCAATTCAAAGAGATATGTGGACCCTTATGTTCTCTGTAGCACTATTTACAATAGCCATGATGCAGAACCAACCTAAATGCCCATCAACGGATGACTGAATAAAGAAGTCATGGTTAATACATACAATGGATTATTACTCAGTCATAGACAAAATAAAAGCTTCCCATTTGCGACAACATGGTTATACCTAGAGGTATCATGCTGAGTGAAATAAGTCAGATAAAGCCAAATATGATCTCACTGCTGTGTGGAATCTAAAGAACAAAATAAACTAAACAGAAACAAACTCATAGATACAGAGAATAAACTGATGGTTACCAGATGGGAGAGGGGTTGGGAGCTGGATGAAAGAGGTGAAGGGATTACGATCTACAAATTGGTAGTTACAAAATAGTCACAGGGATGTAAAGTACAGCATAGGGAATATAGTAAATAATATTGTAATAACTATTTGGTACCAGGTGGGTACTAGACTTATCAGGGGATCACTTTGTAAATTATATAAATGTCTAACCACTATGTCATACATCTGAAACTAACTATAAAATAATATTGAATGTCAGCTCTAATTGAAAAGTTAGAAAAAAATAAAGAAAAAAATCTTCAAAAAAATAAAAGAAGCTCACCTTTTAAACAATGGAGAGCCATTGAAGATTTTTTACAGACTTAATCAAAGAAGTGTTTTAGAGAGTTTAAGTTAAAAACAGCATGGAGAAACTTTTACAGCAGTCAGTA
Source organism: Eonycteris spelaea (assembly GCA_003508835.1). Classification (NCBI taxonomy): domain Eukaryota; kingdom Metazoa; phylum Chordata; class Mammalia; order Chiroptera; family Pteropodidae; genus Eonycteris; species Eonycteris spelaea. The sequence goes on along the minus strand of PUFA01002239.1, from coordinate 5,982 downwards.
GTACTTTAAAATCCTTCAGTGGAGATGCTTCAAGAATAGTGTTGGGCTCAGGAAACAGGAAATAATTGAATGTTCTCTGCAGTAGTGCTCCACTAAAATTGTAAGGAGATGCACATGTGTTATTTTAAGTTTTGTAGTCATTAAAAAAGATTTTTAAATGGTAAGAATAATCCACATTTTATTTAACCGATATAGCTAAAATATTAGCATTTCTATATGTAATCAATATGAAAAATTGAGATATTTTACATTTTTCATACTAAATCTTTTAAATTCAGTATGTAATTTACATTTGTAAACACTTCTCAATTTAGAGTAGTCACATTTTTAAGTGCTCAGTAGCCTTACATGGTTATTAGTTACCTTACTGGACAAGATAGCTCACAAGGTGACTCTGATATGCATTTAAGTTTGAGAACCACTATGCTACACTACCTTTCTCTGAAGAGAAGTCTAACAGTGAATCTCAAATTTTCAGTCCCACAGCAAAGTATCTTTGCTCTGGAGTCGAATTTGAAAGACAAAACACACTATTTTCCAGAATTATAAAACATTGTGTCCTTTTTATGCCTCTACAGAGATCAGTGGCTTCTGGATAAGGTCAGGCTTAGTACTTACTTTCTAAAGTCAACTATCATTTTTGTTTCATTCTGTAATAATACAGATTCTGCAACATGGCAGCACCTTGTAGTTCTGTGGAGATTACATTGCAATTTGAGCATTAATTAATGCAGTCATAGCTGGCAGCATCTTATAAACATCCTACTATATAAGCATAGAGCATCACTTATATGCTGTCTTGTCTTGCTTGAACATCTATGCTTGAAACACAGCCTGGGAAATTCAGCATTAGAATAGCAATTGGAAGGTATCTGGGAAGAAAAAGGTGGCCCTAGAATGGGTTCATGAAAAAAAATTCCCATTTTACTAGGTTCATTTTTCTTCAAGACAGAGTGATGGACTTCATATCATAGATAAGAGAAACAGCAAGTGGAGTGTTTATTTTCAGCTAAGATGCTTAGTTGCAGTACCTTAGCACTTATGGGATTGTGGTGGGTGGAAAGGGTTTTCTCTGACTTCAGCTGGACATTGGAAGTTGGAACACAGACTAGGCTATGGCACCAATAATATTTACACAAAGGCAGAATAGCCAGGGTTTATAATGAATGTTTATGGCAGGTCTGTGATGTGGACAACCACAGTATCACTTCAGTACATGGAGATTGGATAAAGAGTTGGTTCTAGAAACCAGATAGACTTTAACCTGGGAGGCTGGTTCAAAGCGTTGTTCAGCACCAAGGAGAGCTCAGGGATACATTTGCCTTCAATTAACCCATTTCATGTAGACGCAGACTACTGATTAACACATATTTCACGACATGAGCACAAGTTCAGTGCTAAAGGGCTAAGTAGTTAGATCCTGCCTGGGTCCTCAGTGTCAGAGCCTTGATGTTTGCACCAGACTCTCCCTGTTCGTTCTGTCTCCTCTGGAAAGGCTTGTAGACCCCTTGGAAGGTTGTGTGATAACCCTCTGCCCATGCACACCTTGGCTCAGAGCGATAAAGGACTAATGGAAATCTATCTGTGGGTCTTCCATTGGATCTTTTGTCTCAAGGCCTTGTTCACAATGGAATCTTGAGCCCAAAAGTCAGGTCTCTGGCCTATTTTTTAAATAATGATATTTATTCAGAGAATTCATAGGAAATTATGAGATTCCCAAGAGTTCTCAGCCTGGAAAGAGGAAATCAATTAGGTTGAACTGCCCTAATTTAAAACCAGTTAGTTGGAATTGTTTCCTGCATTTTGGGAACTACTAATGGTTGGAACAAAAAAGAGCCTTAGGTATAGTAGGATGGTCCTTCCAGTACGAACTTGCATTGTTTATGAGGGAATTAAAGCACTCACAACCATTTGGAGTGGTTTGAAATTCCTTATTACATACACTGTGACCTAAATTTATTAGAACCTCTTTCCTTCTGTCTTTTCTTTGGCTTTACAATGGGTAGCAGAGGCCCAGAAGTTTATTCTATGAAATTCCATTAATTTAATATGATTATAGATTAAAAAGTGAGTGAGAGAAGTCTCAGAGAAGTGTGATTTTATTATCTTATAAAATAATTTATTATTTTATGATTACAGCTGGCATACATTATTATATTAGTTTCAGGTATATAACATGGTGATTAGATATTTTATACAACTTACGAAGTGATCACCCCAATAAATCTAGTAGTACCCATATGACATCATACAGAGTTATTACATTTATTGACTATAGTTCCTGTGTTGTAGTTTACATCCTTGTGACTATTTTGTAACTACCAATTTGTAGTTATTAATCCCTTTCACCTTATCATCCACCCCTCCCATCTGGCAACTATCAAAATGTTCTCTATGCATTTGTTTCTGTTTTGTTTATTTTGTTCTTTAGATTCCACATGTAAATGAAATCATGCATTTGTCTTTCTCTATCTGATTTACTCGACTCAGCATAATACCCTCTAGGTCCATTCATGTTGTTGCAAATGTCAAGACTTCATTTCTTTTTTATGGCCAAGTAATGTTCCATTTTATACACACACACACACACACACACACACATACGTATATATACATATATGTGTGTATATGTGTGTGTGTGTGTGTGTGTGTGTGTGTGTGTATGTAGCATCTCTTTATCCATTCATCCATTGATAGACACCCAGGTTGCCTCCATATCTTGAGTGTTGTAAATAATGCTACACTGAATATATGGATGCACATGTCCCTTCCAAGCAGTATTTTGGTTTCTTCAGATACATACTAAGAAGTAGGATTATTGGGTCCTTCTTTGTCTCTAGTTATAGCCTTAGCTTTAAAGTCTGTTTTGCCTCATATCAGTTTTGCTACCCCAGCTTTTTATATTTCCATTTTTCACGAATTATCTTTTACTTTCAGTCTGTGTGTCTTTCGATCTGAAGTGAGTTTCTTATGGGTAACATGTATAAGAATCTTGTTTTCTTATTCATTCAGCTACCCTGTCTATTGATTGGAGAATTTAATCCATTTACATTTAAACTAAGTATTGCTAGATATGTAGTTATTGACATTTTATTATTTATATTTTTAATTTTTCTTCTTCTTCTTAAAGAAGTCCCTTTAACATTTCTCATACACTGATTTGGTGCTGTGAACTATTTTAGATTTTTCTTGTCTGGGAAGCTCTTTATTTGTACTTTGATTCTAAATGACAGCTTTACTGGGTAATCTTGGTTATAGGTCCTTGTTTTTCGTTACTTTGACTATTTTGTGCCAATCTCTTCTGTCCTACAAAATTTTTATTGAGAAATCAGCTGACTGTCTTACGTAACTAACTGGTATTCTCCTGCTGCTTTTAAGATTTTCTCTTTGTCTTTATACTTTAGCATTTTAATTTGATGTGTTTGGTGTGGGCCTCTTTGGTTCATCTTGTATGGGACTCTGCACTTCCTAGGCTTGTATGTCAATTTCCTTCACCAGGTTTGGGAAGTTTTCTGTCATTATATCTTCAAATAGGTTTTCAATTCTTTACTCTCTTTCTCCTCCTAATATCCTATGATGTGGACGTTGATACACTTGATATTGTCCAAGAGGCCCCTTAAACTATCTTCATTTTATTGGATTCTTTTTTCTTTGCTCTTCTGAATGGGGTGTTTTCAGCTACTCATCTTCCAAATTGCTATTTGATCTGCTTCATCTAATCTACTGTGGATTTCCCCTAATATATTCTTCATTTCAGTTATTGTATTCTTCATTTATGACTGGTTCTTTTTTATGTTTTCTATCTTCATTTTAATTCCCTATCTCTTTGTTGAAGTTCTCATTGAGATCATTGAGCATCCTTATAACCAGTGTTTGTAAGTCTGCATCTGGAAGATTACTCATCTCCATTTTGTTCAGTTCTTTTTTCTGGAGCTTTGTTCTGATCCTTCATTTGAAACACGTTTTCCTCTTCTCACTTGACTGCCCCTCTGTGTTTGTTTCCATGGTTAGCAGAGTTGCTGTGTCTCTCGGCATTAGTAGAGTGGTCTTATGTGGTAGGTATCCTGTGTGGTCCTGTATTCCTAGTCACCTGAACCAGGAGCTTTAAGTGTGTTCCTTTTGTGGGTGGTGTGCCCTCCCATTGTAGTTGAGCTTGATTCCTGTTGGCATATCAATGGAAGGGATTAACCTCAGGCTGATTGGTCATAAGGACTGGCCACGACTGCAGCGGAGGAGTTGCTGTGCTGGGTCTAACCCTGCAGGGCAGGATTCACTTTAGTAGGGCCCTGGTGACTGCCAAGACTGCTCTTTGGGTGTGTCATTTGTGGAGGTGGTTTTGTGGTGCTCTAGTGTTGTCTGAATCTGGCCACTGTGTGTGTTGGTTCTGGGGCCTCTTGTAAGGGGCTCTGGTGCAGCCAAGGTCAGCTGCTGCCTGTGCCTTGCCCAGAACCACTTGGTATGAGCTACAATGTGTTCTGCAGATGGTTGTCACTTGTGCTTTGTTTGGAGGTGCCTGAGAGAGGCTAAGCTGTGACCTGAGGCGGTTGCCATTAATGCTGTGCTTGGGCTGTTCAGCAGAAGGTATGGCACTCTGAGCCCAAATGCTGCTTGTTTGGGGTTTTTGAACCTTTGAGAGATTTTAGGGAAGTCTGCAACATGAGCCAAGACAGGCCATTTGTGTGGAAAAGCCACTGGAAATGTCTTGGATGGGTCTGCAATTGGATGGGGCAGTCTCAGGGAATCACCTGGGCACAGTGCCCAGTGTTAGCCAGTTTGATGCTTGAGATTCAGATATGGCAGCCACCTGTGTCTGCACTCTGGGAGGAGGGAGGGTTCAACAAATAAACAATGGATTCTGCCATCATTTCTGTTTAGCGGAAAGCTGCCCCTCCTCCTGCCCTCACCCTGAAGCCAGACAATTCAGTTTTTCCCTGTATGTCCCTGGCACCTTTTGAGCAGCTGCCCCAGTCCTACAGCTCAGAGAGTAAGTTCATGTGTGAGCCCTTTAAAAGGAACACCTGGGGTTCCAGTAGCTCTTTATCCCACTCAGCCACAATCTCCACTGGTTTTTACAGTCAGAAGTTGTGGGCACTTCTCTTTCTGGCAGTGAAACTGTGGGCTGGGGAACCCAGTGTAGGGTAAGGAGACTTCACTCTTCCAAGGGGACCTCTGCAGCCAAGATATCCCTCCTGATTCTCAACCACCACATGCATATGTGGGACCAGCTGTTCTGTGTCTCCACCCCTCCTACCAGTCTTGACGTGGCTTCTTCTGTATATCACAAGTTGTAGGACTTCTGTTCAACTAGACTTCATGCTATTCTCAGTGATGGTTGTTCTGTAGTTTATTTGTAATTTTGAGGTGATCGTGGGAGGAGGCAAGCATAGTGTTTTCCTATTCCATCATCTTGATTGGATTCTCTCAGCATGTGCGTTTTTAAAATGCTTTTCTGGTAAATTCTGTTGTGCCACCTGATGAAGGACCACCTCCTCCTCAAGTAGACATTTCCCAGTGTTTATATGTACTAAAATTCACTGATGGAATCTTACCTTTTTATCCTCAGTAGTGATTGAGTAAACAATTATTGAAATATTTCAAAGACAAATTGCAGATCTGCCAAAAAGCACAAACAAGTTGCCTACGAAATGTTTGCACAAATGGGTGTGTAGCATGTGCCATATTATTTTGTTTGTTTTAATCTTTGCTATGATATACTTCACAGGTTGCTTTCACATAGACAATACATGCCCATGGATTTATTTACTAGACAGTAATTTTGGGTAAGTTCCTGTGACTCTTTTGCTCTGGTTTCCTCATCTGTAAAATGGGGATTAAAAATGGTGCCTACCTCACAGTGTTACTGTGAGATTTAACTAAATAATACTTAGGACTTTTTCAAGCAGTTATTAACAATGGCAAAAATGTTAGTTATTACCTTTGCCACTATGCACTACTCTGTTACTGTCAGTAGTACAGCCACCT
>PUFA01002238.1:0-29611 GCA_003508835.1 Eonycteris spelaea | reverse complement strand
TTCAGATATGGGTTTTCAAGCCTTTGGGGTAAATACCGAGTAGAGGTATTTCTGGATTGTATGGTAGATCAATTCTTAGTTTTTTTGAGGAACCGCCATACTATTTTCCATAGTGGCTGTACCAATTTGCAGCCCCAACAGCAACGTATGAGGGTTGCTTTTTCTCCTCATCTTCTCCAACATTTGTTATTACATGTCCTGTTGATCACAGCTATTCTAACAGGTGTGAGGTGGTATATCACTGTGGTTTTTATTTACATTTCCCTAATAGCTAGCGATGTGGAGCATCTTTTCATATATTTGTTGGTCATATTTATGTCTTCTTGGGAGAAGTGTCTACTCAGGTCCTCTGCCCATTTTTTTGATTGGATCATTTGTTTTTTTGTTGTTATTGAGTAGTATGAGTTCTTTGTATATTTTGGATATAGAAGACGTTGCTTGCAAATATAGTTTCCCATTTGGATGGTTGTCTCTTTACCTTGTTGACAGTTTCTTTTGCTGAGCAGAAGCTTTTTAGTTTGATGTAGTAGCATTCATTTATTTTTGCTTTTACTTTCCTTGCCTTTGAGGTCAAATTCATAAAATACTCTTTACATCCAAGGTCCTTGAGTTTAGTTCCTATGTTTTCTTCTATGTTTTTTTTTTTTTTTTGGTTTTATTTGGGTTTTTGTTGTTGTTGTTGTTGTTGTTGTTGTTTTTGTTTTTTTTTTTTTGTAGTTTCAGGTCTTATATTCAGGCCCTTAATCCGTTTTGAGTTAATTTTGGTGTGTGGTGATAGACAAATGTTTAGTTTCATTTTTTTGAGGGTGGCCTTCCAGTTTTCCAAGATCTCCCCAGATGAAGGAATAATTTTTATAACTCTCACTAGTAAGAATATTCAAACATCGGTGGAGTGGAAAGTCTGCTATGCAGACAGTGCCCATGGGTCTTCCCTAATTTTCCCAAAGGGGCACAGGTTGTTGCATCACTCAACGCAGCATCTCCCAGGTTCTAGGATTTACCCAGTGACATATATGCTTCTCGCATCTGCATAAATCTTGCTTCCCTTAGAATCTCAATGCCGCTGTGACAAAAGAAGAGCAAGCTCCGTTTTAAAAATTGACAAGAACATCTATGCCATAAGTGTCAATTGACCTTTAAGGCCCTAAACATAGATGTCAGAATGGACAATGTGACTGATAAATGACTACTATATAACTTAGTGTTTTAGGTAATGAGCAAAGGTTAATCTTACACCATGCAGCAGTAATTTGAAATTTATTTCATAAGGCTTTAATGTGAATAACCTGAATGTATTTTTCTTTTCTACTTTGTATGCTGAAACTGCATTATTATAACTTCACCAACCAGAAATCATTTTTACGCTACTTTAATGTGAAGCATTGATTGTGATACTGTGGATATGGACACTGATTCTTCTAACAGGACCAAGAATCTAAGAACAAGGAGGTTTCATAAGTAGGCATAAATTAATTTCATCTCTGTTTCACAACAAATTAAACTTCTGAAAAAATACAGGCACTGCTCTTATAGCTAATGAGTTTTTGTGCTAATCCAACTATTATTATAGCTGTTACTATAGCTTTATACCAAAGCAGCAGAAATACATATGAATCTTATACTGTTAGATACATTTTTCCTTGAAAGGTTTCCGTTTTTATAGATCAATGTCCGTTCAACGTGATTCGAAAATCAGCAACTCCACATTTCTTCTTACGGGTTTCCCTGGCCTGGAACAGGACTATCCCTGGCTATCCGTCCCCTTCTCTGGCATCTATGCTATGATTCTCTCAGGGAACTGCCTGGTGCTGCATGTGATTCGTACTGAGCCAAGCCTGCATCAGCCCATGTTCTACTTCCTGGCCATGCTGGCCCTCACCGACCTGTGCATGGGGCTGTCCACAGTGCACACAGTGCTGGGGACCCTGTGGAGGCTCAGCCAAGAGGTCAGCCTGGATGCCTGCATTGCACAAACCTTCTTTGTTCATGGTCTATCATCATGGAGTCTGGAGTCCTTCTTGCCATGGCCTTTGATCGCTTTACAGCAATCTGCAATCCTCTGAGATATACATCCATTCTCACCAATGCCAGAATCATCAATATTGGTATGGCCATTTTAGGGAGGAGTTTCCTGTTCATTACTGCTCCCATCGTCCGCCTAAAGTTCTTCCATTACTGCCGCCCCCACATCCTCTCCCACTCTTTCTGCCTGCACCAGGACCTACTCCGGCTAGCCTGCTCTGACATCCGCTTCAACAGTTTCTATGCCTTAGCCTTGGTCATCTGCACACTACTTTTGGATTCAGTGCTCATTCTCATCTCCTACATCTTGATTCTGCACTCAGTCTTGGCTATTGCATCCCGAGAGGAGCGACTCAAGTCCTTGCAGACCTGTGTCTCCCATATCTGTGCTGTCCTGGTTTTTTACATCCCAATCATTGGCTTGACTATGGTGCACCGCTTTGGGAAGCACCTCTCTCCTGTGGTCCACGTCCTCATGGGCAACATCTATATACTTTTCCCACCCTTGATGAACCCCATCATCTACAGTGTCAAGACCCAGCAGATCCGTGGCAGGATTCAGAGGTGTTTATCCAGGAAGAAGGAGTAAAAGAAACAGTTTAGCTCAAAAAGGTGTAAGTGGCTCAGATGAGGAAAACTTTAGGCAAAGAGAGGGAATGAATACATTTATTTAAGTTAAATATAAGGCAACTGAACACAAAGATTTTATGTGATATGCAATCAGTTGAAAGTTTATAGGTATCAAGAATGGTAATAAAACCATGTGTCACAATTCAAGTATAATGTTGGAAATTATGAAAATAGAATCATTCATCACATGTCCTTATCATTTTCTGTCCAGGAAAAGATAATATTAGCAATTATCTAGAAAATTATCTTGCAAGAAATGTCTACAAGAAAGTTGTCCATACACCCAGTTTATATTAACAGAGGCACAGTTTTATCACCACTTTGAATGGTTGCCTTGATCAACATAGAAGTTACAATTGGTCTCTAACCTTAAATAATATTTTCAGACGGGTGAATAGTTTGTTTATGAAGTATTCCAAATCATTATTGCCATTCTCTTCTCACTGACTTATTAAGAAACCCTGTTTCTTGCTTCTCAAAGGAAATTTGTCACTCTCTTTTACATATCTATAAATGACTACCAACCTTGCAATCCTAATTCCAGTCTTACAGTAATTGATATCCTTTACTGTCCAGAATCAATGCTTCACATATCTAGTTTATTGAATCTTCTCTTCTCTTTTCTGGATTTGACAACTATCAGGAAGACAAGCCCTTCTTTGTAGAGACATTTCATACTGGTGTTGAATCTATATATTACTTAAAAAATAGTGAGAGATGAGATGACTAGCCACTTAGGAAAGTAATAAAACCTAGTCTGTACTGCAAACTTTGTGCAATTATCATTCATGAGGATATTCGAAGGAAGAAGACTTTATTTTATTTTATTTTTTATCTCTAGCGACAAAACATCTTCATCTTCCTCATCCTTAATACCAAATTAGAAAAAAATACTAACATTTATGCTACTGGAAAAGTAAATCTTAATAAGTTCGTCGAACTCTGTCTATGAATTTCTGAGACCAAACTTTGTAAACATTTTATCTTCATAAATAATTGTTTGAAATTTTCTAATTCATAATCATCTCCCCTCTTCTATACTAAAGACTCTGAATTATTCATCTCATGACTCAATCTTTATAGCATATATTCTTGAAGAAGCAGTACTGTTTTGACATAAATGTAAAATATATTAAGGCACATGGATAGCTAGCAAATATGTAAGTATATAAATTAGTAAGCTCTTAAATTTTATTTTATTTTATTTTTTTAAAATTAAGTTTATTGAGGAAGCTCTTCAATTTTAATCTTAATCAGAAAATGTACAAATAAAGATAGAAGATTAGATGAAGAATGAAAAACAGTACCTGGGGAAAATGTGGCTTTTTTATTAGATTCTTTTGGAGTCCTTATTTATATTTTGAAAATTCAATATTTGGACAAATCATAAATGGTGTAGTGAACTGATAATAAAAATAACTTCTAATCTTCAAGGTTATTATGGAATCCAGTTCATAACATCATATCTACCTTTTTTCCAACTTCCCAATAAATGGTACAGACGTATGAAACAATAATAAATATGAAACTATTAAAATATGTGCAGTTCAACACATGATAAGAATTAGTTTACTTAGGCAAAAAGTTTTGGCAAACAAACATGGCAAAAGACGTAATACGGCAATAGAAAGAAGAGGGGATTTATGTTGTCAGTACTTAGAAAAGAAATTAAAATGGCCAATAAATATTAAAAGATGTTCAATCTCATTTAAAATTAAATCACCACAGTTTTTAAAAAGGAGGTCAAATACAATTTCACATTTGGTATGAACAAACAACGCAATATACATATGATGTATTATTGAATTGTACACTTGAAACCTATGTAATTTTATTAACCAGTGTCACTCCCATAAATTTAATAAAATAGAAAAGGAAAAAGAAGAAAAAAAGAAAATATGATTGTCAGGAGTCATTGAAGCTGAGAGTATAAGATACTGAGAGACTTGCATATGCTTTTAATATGAATACAAGTTAGCACAAATTTTTTGAGCTAAATATGTCAGTGCTATACAAATATTAAATTATCATATATGTCAACACCAAAATCCCTTATTTAGGTTATATGTGGGAATTGTTAAAATATATACCATTCTATAACTTCTATATCTTTGGTTGTTATTAGCTTTTCTTTGTTAATTTCATAACAATAATACAATGTTAATTTTATAGAAATGTGTTATATCTGGTAGCCACAATAGAGGAGAGATTTTTTAAGAACTGAAAATCTCTTTAGCTCTCATCTTAAGTATCAGCATTTCCAAAAACCACTTTTTTTTTTTTTTTAATGAATCAGACTGTGAATATTTTAGGCTTTGCAGGCCACATGTGGTCTCTTTTATAAATTCTCTTTGTGGTTTTGTTTTATAAACATTTACAAATGCAAAAAGTTTTCTTACCTCAAAAACATCCAAAAACCACTACAGGAGGGATGTGGTCTGCAGGCTGTAGACAATATCTACACACCAAAAATAAAGAGCCACTAAACTGTTGTCTGTGTCCACAAGTTTTATTAGTTTCTTGTAACAGTTTAGTGGTGCCAGAGGGAAAGAGGGAGGAGTGCAGGTCGGTAAGGGTAAAAGGGGTCAAACACATGGTGATGGAAGGTGATTTGACTTTGGGTGGTGAACAACAATGCAATATAGAGATGATATATTATTGAATTGTACATTTGAAACCTATAAAATTTTATTAACCAATACCACTCCAAACATGGAATAAAAAACATAAATAAAATGTTATCATTTGGAAGACATATCCTAATTTCAGAAGTATAAAAATGTGAAAAAGAGCTGGTGTTAAAATCGATGGAATGCAATATAATATGAAGCATAATACGATTGTCTGGAGGACTGTTTCACAAATTCTTTCAAAAACACTTGTTACTATTTCTTGAAGAAGAAACTTTTTCCTAACTTTTAGATGTAAGAATTTAAAAATAATTGTGTCCTATTTCACGAGATTGGAAACATCCCCTCAAATCAATTCACTTTGAAATTCCTTATATAATAGTATAAAGTACTTGGTTTGGGGGTTACCCTTTAAACAATTTTTAAAAATAAAGAGGACCTCAGTGGAAATATAAAAGATACACATTTTATTACTTAATTTATTTAACAGACAATTGACTTTTCTACATTATAAAAATATGTTACTATGATTGTGGTAATCATTTCACAATGTATTCATATGTCAAAATAGCAAGTTGCACATCTTAAATATGTACAATTTTTATTCGTCAATTATACCTCAATAAAGATGTTAAAACAATTTTTTAAATAAAGAAATTCTAAAAATACGACCACAATACACAAAAGATAAAGACAGTAAAGAGAATTATATGGTTCTAAAGTTTTTATAACCTACTAAAGTGTTATAAAAATAGTTAATATATAATTCTCTGTATGTTCATTGTATACTAAAGTAATAAACTATTTTAGCTGTTTTAGAGTTATTTCTAAACTATGGAAATAATTGGTATAAAATATAGAAGTATAAAAAGCCAATAGAGAAGATCAAAATGGAATATTAAAAATATTTTATCCCAAAAAAGTAAGGTAGTAAAAGCAATGAAGAGAGTTAAATGGAAAATAAATTTTAATGTAGTAGAATTAAACCCAAGTATACTGATAGCTACACTAAAAATAAATGGACTAAACATTCCAATTCAAAGACAGAAATCATTAGAATAAATAAGAAAGAAAAATTCCAAAAGTATTTTTGTTTGTTTTAAACAAGATGGATGTTACACAGTCAAGTCATTGACTAGACAAAATAAAAGGGTAAAAAAGTTATATCCTGAAAACACTCATCACAAGAATGATGAAGTTGCTATGTGAATATTAGTAATACAAGAGATAACAATAAAAGTGCCTTATCACTAAGACAAAGTAACACTAAACCTATGTAATAATATATTTCAAAGATATATGCTACCTAAACTGATAAAATTATATATCTTGAATTTTTCAGGCCTTGGTAGCCTCATTATTTTCTGAGTCTTATATGTATTTTACATCTGCATATCTACACGAAACTTGTTTGCACTTCTTGGTCTTCTTAGAGCCTTCTTGGTGGGTTAATCATTTGAATCAACACGGGGTGCAGTGAGTCTGTCTCTAGAGACTGAATTTACTAAAGATGAACTCAAGTCACCGTGTTACAGAGCTCCCTACTCTTCATATATCTGTGCATAGTCCTGGCCCAGTCTTGTTGCTCTCCATTTTTATGTCTCCTTTGTGTATAATCCAAGAACTGTCGGACCTTCCAAAACCGATGGGACTCCTGAGCATCATAATATCCCATTACAAGGCAGCCATAGCTACCAATTTGTCCACAGAGGTCTCAATGCTCCCAAAGCCATCTCTGTCATATATTTCAACCATTCCTGGGTAAGTCACTTTGTCTGGAGAATGCAATGAAAAACAATCTTTTGTGGATCTGCAGAGAGGAGCAATTCATGTTATTATGTGAAGTATTATTTGAGGTAAAGCAGGTAGAAGTCAAGCGGGGAAAGGAGATTTCTAGATTAAGAAATCTATACATATTTATAAAAGATATAAGTAGTATTTAAGTAATGTGATTTGGCACTAGAAAGTAAGAAAGAAATATTGTCAGACTTTTTAAAAAGCGCTGATTATATTATCTTCCTTTTTAATGGAAGAATCTAAGAAGTTCCTATGACAGAGTGGTTTCTGGTTGTATAAGTCACAGTAGTCACACTGTTCAAAGAATATACCCTAAGAAAGAAATGGAAGAAAACCATGAATAGAAAATGGCGATGGTGATACTGGCCCATCTCTGGAGGGTCAGAAGCCTGAGCTGGGGGATAGCATACTAACAGATAGTATAGAAAACAGCGTGTATTTTACTAGCACCATGTTCTCTGAAGTGGCAGATTACAGGCAAGGGACTGTGCTCGCTGACCCAGATGTAAGTAAAATGTCAATCTCCCTGTGGCAGAAGGAATACTGTATTTCTGTGTTTCAGAAACAGATACAATGACAGAGCAAGGAAAAACTAGGGAGGTATGGGGAGGTGTTCTAATTTCCCTGGCCAATGTCTGATCGATGTTATTCACAATAGCCCTGAGATCGAGAAAACTGTCTAGCAGGCCAAACTCTTGGAGTTGTTCTCTGCAGTTCCCTCCTTGTGTAACACATTTTAGTGCCCCAAGAGTCCTGTCCCTCTTTAAGTCAAAACTACTTAATCACTTTTTTTTATTTACCCCATAAATACATTTATTGACAACTAGAGGCATAAATTTGTCAATAAGTAGATGTTTGTATCACAAAGCAATTAAGCTTATTTTTTATCCTAAGCAATTTTCTTAGGTAGAAATCATGTTTATATATACCTATGTATATTAGTTTGCTTCCTGTATACCTAGTTCTCTGCCAGTCTCTTGACTTTTTGGCTTTTTCCAAAAGGAAGAAAATCATGGAACATGGGTAAACCTATAAACATATCAAGCACTCTTTTTAATAAGCATAAAAACCTTCCACATTTTAATTGTCCAGTATTCTTAATTTCTTGCCCAAGATCTTATCTCTCTCTGGGTTTACAGGATTTACCTCTGTTGTAGTGATTCCCTAACTCTGGGTTTCTATAGTATGGATATGGTTTAAAATCTGAAATCTTCTAAAATGTTTTTAATGACGAATTTAAACTTGAATTCTCAGCTTCTTACAAGGAAACACCGCTAATATTTATTTACATAGGCCCATATTTTAATAGGGAAATGCACATATCATAACCAGAAAGTTTTTCCCTACACAGATAGTATTTGGAAATTCAAAGAGGAATCATCAATAGGAAAATGTATTAATATTTTTCAAGCTTTCATATCTGGATTTCAAGAACCTAGATATTGGAGGCACTGTAATTTTTTTTTAAGGTATGTTATGAAGCCTCGGGTGTACATTCCAGAATTATACTAAGAGGAGACTGCATCTCAGAAAGGTTATTGGACGGTTATCAGAACAAAAGGTCAAGGTCAGAGCAAGAATGACTGGAAGATATTTGTGGTAATGACATCTGGAGTACTGGATTGTGGTTGCTTTTCAGGATAGATACTGAAGCCAGAGACAAGTCGAGGACTCTAAGGTGAGCAGAACACCAACCAGGCTCACATTTCCCCATTAGCTGCAAATATAATTATTTACAACAATGTTTTAATTATCCAAAACAATGAAGAAAAAAAAGTTTTAAAGATTGTGGGTGCAGGCAACATATTTGCAACTTTTTCTTCACTTTACATGTCAAATTAATTTGCATGTAAATCTTTTAAAACAAATTGTGTATGGTAACTTTATAGATGTTGAATAAAATTAACTTTTCTTGGATGAACCAGAAAAAAAATTATCCTTATTATTTAAAACATAATATATGATTCGTGAAATTGCATGGATTAACAAATTTAGTTGCACATATAGTTATTTTTGAATTATGTAGAAAAGGGCAAATTGTGAAAACATAACTATTACAAAAAAACCTGTGTATAGGGAATATGCATTTAAAATTCTAATGGATGATTCGCATCATTCTGTTGTATCAGTGGGTATTCTTCACTTTAAAGATATGCTTCTAATACACTATGTATCTTCTGATTATCTTTAAGAACTTTTCTGAAATAAGAATACATTAATAAAGAGTGAGGGTAAGAGTTTATTATTTTTAATGATTACAAGAATTTGGTTATATTTAAGGTACTTGGATTTCTTTTATCCTGCATTCCTGATTTTTTGATAATTTGTCTGTGGACTAGTATATTGTTAAAATTACAATTGCCTTCTGTATAACCTACTAATTTTTGTATACATGCCTGTATGTGTGTGTGTGTGTGTGTGTGTGTGTGTGTATTACTGCATGTATTTCCACACTTGATAAAAATTCCCTGCAAACACTGGCTTTTGCCTTAATACTCTGTATATTACACAAACCAAAGAAGTTGTAGGCACATGTGTGCACTTGCACACACAGACACCCACATACAGGTTTCTTCACTGCCTTCTTAGTATGTAATAAAAATGATAGAGTAGAATAGAATAAAACTACACAGGTAGAAGTCTTTTAAAAAACTTAATTCGATATTCTTATTTGCTCATGAAGATATTGGGATTTAGAACGGTGAGGTGGTTTACCCAAGGGCTTATGGAAGTTTTAGAGAAGAGCCAGCAGTTTAAGAAGATTATTAATTACAGAATGTCTGGACTGTCCATATACAGGACTGTGGAATCACTCTGCCATCCAGATTTCTGCCCATAAGAGACTAGACTGGCTATTTTGTATCTGAGTATGGAAACTCTCCAGTTTTAACATGGCAGACAATGTTACACAAAGCTACATTTCATCTTTCTTCCTGGTTGGTATTCCTGGTTTGCAAGAGTTTCACTGCTGGATTGGTATCCCTGTCTGCCTCCTGTTTGCCCTGACCCTGCTGGGGAACAGTGTAATCATCGTAACCATTAAACTGGAGCCAAGCCTCCACCAGCCTATGTATTTCTTCCTTTGCATGCTGGCCATGAATGACATGGCTCTTGCCTCTTCCACAGCCCCCAAGATGCTTGGCATCTTCTGGTTGGAAGCTCACAGTTTTGAGTTTAATACCTGCCTAGCACAAATGTATTTCATCCATACGTTCTGCATAATTGAGTCAGCTCTCTTAGTTGCCATGGCTTTTGATCGCTATGTAGCTATTTGCATCCCACTGCGTTATACGGCCATCCTGACAACACCAATGGTCATTAAAATGGGTCTGGGTGGTGTGACCCGAGCTATCCTTATGGTTTTACCCTGTCCTCTTCTCATTAAGAGGCTTCCATACTATACTAAATATGTCATTAATCACACCTACTGTGAGCACATGGCTGTGGTGAAGCTGGCCAGTGCCAACACTCTCATTAACAGAGCATATGGAATCTCAGTAGCCCTTTCAGTGATGATACTGGACCTAGGGCTCATAGCGACATCCTATATCAAAATCCTCCAGGCAGTCTTCCGGCTCTCTTCCCAGAATGCTCGCTCTAAGGCACTGGGCACCTGTGCTGCCCATGTCTGCACTATACTTGTCTCCTACACACCTGCACTGTTTAGTTTCCTAACTCACCGCATTGGCAAGAAGGTACCTCCAAGCGTCCACATAATTCTTGCAAGTTTGTACCTTTTGGTTCCTCCCACAGTCAATCCCCTGATATATGGTGTGAAGACCAAGCAGATTCGTGACCAAGTGTTGGGTCTCTTATTCCCAAACAGGAAAATTTCTGAAAACTGAAATATGTAAATACAAAGCCACATTGCTAAAATTTATTTCATGAAGTCCTGGTGTGTTAACAAAGGTTGCAACCTTGTCCCTAACATGCTATTCCTTGATTCAGCTATGTTACTTAGCAGAGATATTTGATGCTGTGCATTTACTTTTTCTTTCTTTTAGAACTAAAGGAATGTCTCCTGATTGGAAACTTTCAACAAATGTTAGCAACAATCGTTATCTATTGCTGACATTATTTCATATTCTATATTTATTAATTGTATATTTAATATCCAGAAATGTGGAATGACTAGGCTAATTACTGTCACACACACACACAAAAACTGAATACAACAGACAATAGAATTTATAAAGAGAGTTAAAATTATTTTCAAGTTTCTTTTTACATATTATTATAGTAATGACAATGCCTTAACATTTAAATAATGATCATTGTTTGTTTGTCTGTTTACTACGCACTTTACACTTCACAAGGAATAAACCGTTAGACCACAAAACTACACTGTGAGATACATGTTGATTATTCTCATTATATCATTTAGTAAATTGAGACACAGAGAGGTTATGTAATTTTCACAAGGTAACTCACCTAGAAAATGGCAATGTAGAATTTGAACCCAGGGACTCTGGCTTTAGAATACATGCTTTTAATCATGGTATACTGTTCACCATGTTGGAAGTCTTTCACTTATTATTCACTTCAAAAACATAGAAGTTTATTTAAAAAATATTTTATATTTTATTCTCCACTACATGATCTTTTTAAAGATATTATGGTAAATTTCTTGAGTCTCCCTCAAATCCTCTGTATCTGGTACATTTTATTATAGTGTTCAGGAATTGTTTCTATTTTCCTAGATAAATGTCCAATCAACACTGCCTTGTAACATTATGACTATGTTTTCCAAATTGGTATAAAATTTCCAGAGTTTGAAAATTCTACTTATTGACATGCAGTTTCTTTTTCTTTCTTTAATTTTAGAGAAAAAAAATTGGGTCACATTCATTTTGTGCTGCAGTTGAAAACAATTCTTTCCTTGATTAATGATATTAATTTTATTATGCATGGAGCACAGAGGACACTACTTTGGGCATATTTATAATTGCTCCGTGAAAAACATTCTTTTACTTTTAGACATTTCATGGATGAAGTTTCATTGAGTTGGAAATTGTTGATTATGGACCAAGGTTGATATATATTTTCTATGTATTTAAGGGGTGTTTGTGTGTTTTCAAATGAGTTAGCTCTGCAAAACTTTGGTTTTTCTGTATTTTGGCTAAAGCCATATTCGTGTTTGTTGATAACTATATATGTATTTTATTAACTTTTGTGTTTGCCATATTGTAAATAGTTGTATTTCCTTACAAAAATACAAGTCTTCCATTCATTCCAAGGGTATATATTAAGTGGTTCTCTCAGATATTTTACAGCTAGAACTGTAAGGAGAGAAAAGTCAAGTTCAAACATTACTTTCATCACTAATAGCTGGCCAAGTTTCATTTTTAAGTTTGTAAATTCTGAATTTCATCATTGATTAAATACAGAAAACAGTCTTTGCATTTTATCGTGTCAGGGTAGGATTAAATGAGATAAGAATGGAACACACGTATCACAATATTCAACAAACTCTTCTTCCATATAACCAGTGACAGAGCCATGATAGGCATTGGAAATATGAAGAGCAATTAGCAAAGGTATTGTTTCTAAATGCCTAAATAGAGCCCCCAAGTAGATATCTCACTTGGAAATCCTGTTTCTTTATTTAACATGTCCAAAAGCGAACATTTTGCACTATTTACCCACCTACACCACCCTCTAAAATATCTTATCTCAGTGAATAATATACCAGGTCACTGAAATCAGCAATAGAGAATCAGTGTCATAGAGCATTTATTGTCAAATATATGCCAGAAATATATGAGAAACTAAGTGGTAAAAAAAAAAAAGTTAAATAATTAGGTAAAAAGAAAAAAAAAATCCAGCATCTATCTCGGATAATGTAGAAAATGATAAATTCAATGCGATATAGTTTAAAATTGTGTAGATGATTATGGGACACCAAAAGTAATACTGTATCTGACAAAAATTCTAGGTAAGGCATATTGGAAGAGATGCCAAGAGAGGGCTAAGTTGATAAAATTACCAGGTAACAGGGCAAAGATTTCCAAGTGGAGGTAACATCGCAATAAAAGTGAACAGACATAGGAAGAAAAGTGAAAATACATCCAGAAAAAGTAATGTCATAAAACTAAAAGGTGAACAAAGCTTCAAAGAAAAACGTATAATTAGAAAAGCAGCAGGGACATCTAATAAGGAGAAATCTACTTTGTGGCACTGTGAAGTTCATTGGTCACCTCGGGAACTAAAGGTCTGTCAGGGAAATGGGAGTGGTGAAACGCCCATACAATCTTATATGTAATTAATAACTTTAGCTACAGGTGATACAGCTAATCTAAAACCTGAACTTATTTAACTAAAAGGCTACACTTTATTTTGTACTTATAGAATCTAACATTACTCTCGATCAACCACAGAGAATATGAATACGCTAGGTTCATGGAACAACTTATAGCACACAGGCTAAATACAGCTTGCTGCTTCTTCCTGTAAATAAAATTTTATTGGAACACCACTATATCCATTAATTTATGTAATGTTTATGGAACATTTGTCCTATACAGTGAGTTCTCACTTAACGTTGTTGATAAGTTCTGAAACTTTAAGTTAAACAACATGTGATAAAACCAATTTTAACCATAGGCCTACTGACATAAACCAGAGTTAAGTTCACATGTCATCTCACCAACCTTATAAGAAAATGACGTTGAATGAAATGGCAGTATTTGAGGACCTGCTTTAGTGACAATTAGGACACAGATCACATGAACATAAAAACTTAAAATATGTACTCTGATCTGTCCCTTTATAAATCATTTGTCCACAGATGAATCAGATAAAGATGAACAGTATAAAAACCGTGAGATTGTAGAGAGTAATAAAACTTGGATGTATTTATGATATTATGCATTTAAAAAACACAGAAATTCATAGCATAGAGTGGACCTTAAATTAAATATTATTGTTTAGAGTGTCGGAGGATTACTTAGAGGGATACAGACTGTAACAAAAAACATCTAGCTGTATTGCAGATGTATGATGTAATTTCACTAAGGGGGTGGTAGGAAAAGCACTGACTGACCTAAGTAACTTTGGAAATAAGTAGAGTATAGAAACAATGGCAAAAGGGACTGTTTATAAACCCTTTAGTTGATAAAGTTTTTCTCACAGGAGTCATGATTAACGAATCCTACAGGGCTTTACAAGTATACTAGAAATTAACAATTAAATAAATGAGTGACAGATGGTTGAAGCCAGTTTTTCACTGATGCAGGAGGAATTTTCTGATAAGCAAGAAGAGGCTAGAAAGATTCAAGTTGTACTACATTAAAGTGGCAGACATTAGTAAAAACTGAAAATCAGCTTAATTTAGATACAAGTGGTTACACATAGAAATATTTATGTGTGTACATGGTTAGCATACACACAGAATTCCTTGCTCTGTCAGATGAAAGAACCTAAAAGGAGGACACACGAGTAGCAATAAGCATACCTATATCATGATTCAAGAAATATCCAAAATGAGCCTGGAGCAACTTATAATGTCATAAAGTAAGAAGTGTTACACAGACACACATACACATACACACAGAGGCACACACATAAAATGAGGTGTATGTCAGAGAGGAAGATAAGCCAAATGAATGAGCTCAAAATGGTCAAATCGAAACAACTTGAGCAAAAAAATAAAGGAACATTGGATTATAACACAAATTATAATGAAAATATTCATAAATCCATACTGATATAAATAAATGATTAAATAAATTTTAAAAAATGGGAATAATATTTCAAAGTGCCATGTAGTAGAATTCCAAATAATTTATTAAAATATAGCTACTCCATGATCGAGGAGAACATAAATTCCTACTACTTAAATATGGATTGCATATAGTGACTTTCTTGCAAAAAGCATAGTATGGAAATGGGAATTCAAAAAACAGCAACTTTGCATTGAAGAAATCTGACAAATACTACTTGAGACAAGTAATCAGGGTCAGATAACTCATGTATGCACCCTTGATATGTGATCACAAAGACACGGTAACATCTATGGTCTTCCTCCCCCAAATAAATAATTTCAATCTAATTATGCTAACAACATCAGATAAATTTCAATGGAAGGACTTCCTAGGAGGCACTTCATAGTACTCTTTGACACTGTTAAGGTTACTAGAAACAATGATAGTCTCAGGAATTTCTAGCTGAGAGAAGTGCACTGGAGAGCTTGAGCTGTTGTGTGAAATTGAGAACATGCTGATTATTTGAAAAGGTGTCCTGGGAAAAGCAAAGCAGCATTTCTGATGGGAATCCTAATGCAAGTTCTAATCTAAATGTTCAGACTCTGGGTGTGAGCAGAGTTATCATATTGTAAAATGCCTAGGCGGCAACTCAGAAAAACAAAAGTTGTTTTTCTCATCAAAAGAAGCTTAAGGAGATATGACAACTAAATGCAGTGTGGCATCCTGGATGGGATCTTGGAACAAAAGAAGATAATAAGTAAAAAATAAAAAAAAATTCAATAAAACATGGACTTTAGGTAATTATAATGTATTAGTATTGGTTCCCTAAATGTAGCAAATCTTTTATACTCAGGTGATAATAATACAAAAATCTGGGTGTGGGAATCCATAGGAAATCTCAGCACTATATATTCAAATTTCTGTAAATCTGAATCTGTTCTAAAAATAAAATGTATAAGTTTGCATTTAAATACAGAAATTAAAAAACCGAACTTTTTTAGTGCCTGCTTACTACCGAATGGTGATGATAATTAGAAGGATGAGGTGGAGGTGGAGAATGACAACTACTGTCATCAAAATGAGAAGACAAAAAAGTAGGTAGTTCGTTATCATTAAAATTATCGACTTTATACTGAATGTATTCTGCTTTTAAACAAGACCATAAACTTAATATTTGTAATCAGAGGCTAGGCATTTACATTTAGGTGTGTTTTAAAAAAACTCCCATCACTGAAAGGGTAAAGAAGATCACGGAAAGACTGAAGATCTTCAGTGACTGAACCACAAACAAGTCTTCATAATTTCTGCCTTTTATGTCATCTAGTAATAAATTAATTCCGTATTCATAAAAACTGAAAGTGTTTCAAAAGGACTTAGAGTTATTGTCTTGAACAGAAACTTGACCACTGAACTCATATAACAAACTGCTTTGTAAAAAGTTCCACGTTATGAAAAAGAAATAAATCAAATTTAAAGGTTGTTTAATTAAATTGATTTTTCTCATTGGCATTGGCAGGGACCTTCCTCCCTATCTCCCTGACTTCTGTTGCCCCGTAAAGTACAAAATACCTATCTCAGAACATCTGGGAAGGTAAACCCAGCCCTTAAATCCAGTTCACCACTCACTTTGACAAGAGTAAGAGGAAAAGTGACTCAGGATTGTTGATTGGAAAGAGCGTTAGTTATATGAGAGTCATGTTTTACTTTTGATGCTCTCTCCCTCTCTAGTCTCTTGTCTCTCCCTAAGTCAGGCTCTCTGTCTCTGTCTGTCTGTCTGTCTCTCCCCACCCCCACCCCCATCTTTCCAATATAATCAAGACCAGTATGCTTGTCATCCTCCAGATGCTACATGGATAACCTCATTATTGTTTGACTGTGTTCTTCTCCTTAAGTAAGAAGTAGTAAAAAAGCTTCTTTTTGCCTGATATAATAGTATTCTGATTTAATCTATCCTCACCAACCATGTGGCCAACATATCCCAATAGGCCAGGACACCTATAAAGATATCTATTATTGTGCATAATTGTATACGAAAAAAAATGATTCTCATTTCTTTTTAGAAAAAACAGGTAACCTATCATTCCTTTAAACTTATTCACACATTCAGTGGCTAAATGCTTAACATGTATAAGACACTTTTAAGTGTGTGATATTAATATTATTGTTTTGGCTACTTGTAACTTAACCCTGCCGTAAACTTATTATCAGTCATAAGGCAATGTATCTAGAATCTCTCTCTCTCTCTCTCTCTCTCTCTCTCTCTCTCTCTCTCTCTCTCTATATATATATATATATATATATATATATATATATATACACACACACACACACACACACACACACACACACACATACATATATATATATACATATATATATATATATATATTCTCAATTTCTCTTATAGTTTCCCTTGTTTGCCATCCTTTTTTTTTTACTTGTTTTAATGAAAGATCTGAAGAGATCCATTATGGGTAAAAGAAAAGAAAGGTGAAAAATGCTCATTAAACCAAGAGGTGCTCATGTCCTGCATTAAATTCTAGCAACTGAAGTGTTATTTTCTATTAAGGATTTTTGCTCAGACTCTTTATGAATAATAACAATGTGCAATTCCTCCACACACCTTTTATATCTTTTCTAAATATTTCTCTATCTAGATCCCAGAGCTACCTATGAGAATACATGCTCGCAAGTTTAATTCTCCAATCTTCTCATGTCTATTCACCTACTCATGTAGAGTAGTTATAAACAGAGCAGTAATTAACAAATAATTTTCAAGGAGACAAATATAGTAGTAGCAGTTAGGCAAAACTCTGATGCAATTCTCCTGAGGAACAGAGAAGTGATAAATTATATTTCCCATGGTCAACAGAAGTTATTCTTTCTGCTTTTAAAATTGTTTTTGTATGAAGATGAAATATAAAAAAAAATCATGAACTTTATAACCAGTACCTCTTTGGTTAAAAGTTAAATACTGGACATTTGGGAAAACAGAACTTTAGGGCATGGTTTCAGTTCATTGTTGTATTTAGACAAGATTTTGTGGAAATGAAAAGTAATATAAAAATAAAACTTAGTAACATGTTTGGAAGAGATAGTATTAACAATGCAGGAATAAAAGTAAGAATTCTAAATGAGAACAATTTAGTGCCATCTAGAATTTGCAAGATGGTATCTTCTAAAGTCTTCAGAGAAAGATTTAAAATTCATTTGAAGAACTGGGGCAGTTTTCAAGGTTAGAAAGATTAGTTATAGGATTTGTGATATTATTTGAAGATACTATGGAATTTGGGGAACTAGAGTTGTTAGGACCTTGCAGCAAACTCTGGTGATATGCAGCTCAACAGGTCTCATGGTCAGAGATCTGGAAAGTTTCAATGAAACCTACACGATTGGATCCCACAGCATTGCAAACACATGGATTAATGAAATCATTTTCTACCTTCAAGGCAGATTTTATCTAGTTGTGGGAGAATGATAGAGACAAGAAGAAAGTTTATGACGTTAAGACCTCAAATCCAAGAAAAGTAGAACATCTGATAAACTCAAGACAACTGAAATCAAATTTGGCTTACCTATAGATCCTTAAAATTGTGTGTACTACCTTGTGATGATACCTAGAATTTGTTGGTAGAAAGATGATGGAGACATTTTTAGGATCATTGGTATTGGGAAATCACTGCTGTAAGGCCATCTCAGAAACAAAGTGCTAGAGAATCCAACTCACATTATGTAAATTATGTCTATATTTTTTCTCTATTTAACAACACATATTGAAGACCTTGAAGTTCACTCATGTCTTCAATAAACATCCCAAACTACAGGTTTCATATCACCTTTCTCCTTTTTGATATTTATAATTTCTACCTCAAGCTGAGAAATAGGCATCCCATGAATCTTCATTTTCAGCTTCGTCATCTCTAACATGCACTAAATATTTTAAAGAGTTGGTATAAGGACAAAATTAGATTATAAATGGAATTGTATTATTGCAGTTGTTCAATAAAATTTTATTCTGTATATACCAGTGTCAGCACCATACCCGGTGTCAGAGACATTAAGATGGATTAGATAAGGGTTTTTTTCTGAGTTTATTTATAGTTTCCAAGCCAATATCTGTGCTAGCAAGCTGTATTCCCTTAATTAAACATTAAGATAGGTGGTTTTTATGAAATGTGTTTCCTTAGCCAGACCACCTTTCAAAATTTCTTCTCTCAGTGATGTCACCTCAACTCAATGACCAGTAAAAGAGAGCCAGTTCAAGTCGTTGGATATTTAAGTGCCATATACCTGAGTACATTTTGATGTATAATTTAACAATTTTAATCTGTGCTTAATGCTTAATTCATGACCATTCAGAAAAGAATTTTAGGATGGTGAGATATGACAACAAATTAGATGATAGATTTATTTCATATACATTAGAATTATGATACATTAGACTGGATTTCTTATGTAGTCTCAAAAATGACAATTGCTGTTTTTAAATAGGATAAAATATTAATATTTAATTTCACTTTATAGAAATGTCTGTCATTAAGAGTTTGTTGAGCATCATTTTTTTTTCATAATTTTTTACTTGTATGTCATGTGTGGACTAGATATGATCAGATCTGTGTGTTTTAACTAATTCTTTATCCAAACAAGTGGAAAGCATTTCATCGGGAGTTAGAGCCTTACTATCTTGAATGCAAAAGTAGAATTTTGTATTTCAGTACACTTGCGATTGCAGAGACTTATCAAGAATGTTTTTCTCAGCGTGTTGTTGTTGTTGTAACTGGAAACAAAACATGACAAGGAGAAATCAAGAAGCATCCGTAGAATGGAAAAACTTGAACACTTGGTCTTGAATCTGTTTGGTCTTCACACCATAAACAACAGGATTGAGCAAAGGTGGAATAAGCAAGTAAAGGTTGGACAAAAGAATATGAATGTAAGGTGGAATATGAATACCAAACCTGTGTGTAAAGAAGGAGAACAAACCTAGGAGATAAAACTCAAAGAAGACACAAATATGGGCAATGCAGCTGTGAAGGCTTTAAGCCTGGCTTCCCTTTGGGGAAGACTAAATACAGATATAAATATTTGAATGTAGGAGAGTGTGATGAATATTATGTCAAAGCCAAGTATACTGAAAGCCGCAAACAAACCATAGATCTTGTTAATTCGAATATCTTCTGCTGCCAACTTCACGATGGCCATGTGCTCACAATAAGAATGGGAAACCACAGTGGCTCGGTAATATTTCAGCCGGTGTTTGATGAGGATGAGACATGGAGTCACAAGGAGGGCTGCTCTGAGTGTCACTCCAACACCAATCTGTGTGAGAAGTTGGTGAGTAAAAATGCTTGCATGTCTCAGAGGATCACAGATTGCCACATAGCAGTCAAGGGCCATGGCCAGCAGAATACCTGACTCAATACACTGGAAGGTATGAATGAGCCACATCTGCAAGAGACAGGCATCAAAATATATTTCCGGTAAATGGAACCAGAATATTCCTAGCAGTTTTGGTAGGCTGCAGGTACTGAGAACAATGTCTGTGGCTCCAAGCATTGTCAGGAGAGATACATAGGTTCATGGAGGCTGGACTCAGATTTAATGATGACCTGGAACAGGGAATTCCCAAACAGAGTGATGATGTACATGGCACAGAAAGGAATGCCAATCCAGAACTGCACAGACTCCAAGCCAGGAATCCTAATCAGTGTCAGCACTGAGGGCATGAAGACTGTGTCATTGAGTTTGGGCATGTTGGCTTACAACTCCCTATTTTAGAGCTTCTGATTCAAGGTGGTAGTTTGTGTTGAGTGTGTCATCTTCTATTTTTCTGTTCTCACCTATATTTATACAATCAGAGGTTGAATGTGGTTTCAAATGGCATTTTGTGAGGCATGCTCATTTTAATTTTGCAATTAAGTTGTTCCAGGAATGCAGATACAGGCTCCCGAACGATTTATCTTAAATTTCAAGTCTCTTCTCTGTCTTTTCTCCTCCTCACCCACTCGCCCACTGCGCGCGCTCTCTCTCTCTCATTCTCTCTCTCTCTCATTCTCTCTCTCTCTCTCTCTCTCTCTCTCTCTCTCTCTCACACACACACACACACACACACACACACACACACACACAGATACTGACAGGCATATAGACACTTCGAGAGAAGACACGTTCTAGTAATGTAAGAGCATATGGTTGTGTATTGTTGGTTAAAAACTATCCTATTGAATATCAGTTTTGTTTTCTTTGTTAATAGAATATGAGTACTTATGGTGATATATTGATATATTACTAAATATTCCACCCCCTTGCATCCTTTCTGAAGAAGCAATTAATCAAGAGCTTAAGCAGAAAGAAATACTCACTATTTCAAATGTTATAGTAATATTAAGCCAATAAGAACTTGTAAAGTAGGGTCCTAAATGTCAAGGGGACAATCACCTACTGGGCAATGTGATATTATAAGTGTCATGGTAAAAATATATACATCAAGCATAGGGAAGTGTTGTGGCACAGTATTTGGACCCTACCTTTATTCCAGAGGTGGGTGCTAGGGAATTTTTCTTCAGAAACTTCGATAAAGTAGATATTTTAGGGTAGAAAATAAAAATGACATATGAATCAAAATTTCTCATAAAAATTTAGAACTGCAAATTTTGATATGGGAAAATTTCTACTTGATAAAATAATGTAAAATAAAGTAAAAGTTGCTAAGTAGTGTATTTCTCCAGGAAAATTTTTAAAATTAAATTTATGATCAGTAAATAATATATTTGAAAATATGTACAGAACAAAATGATCTTAATTGCTATTATTTTAACAAAATACATCAGAAATTATCAACATGAGAAATAAAAATATTTCAAATGCATTACAATATTGAAGAGGTGATTATATTTGTTCAGTATGATTCAATTTATCATATAATTTCTTGATAAAAACAACCAGTTTTCATCTATTTTCTATAAATATGATTGATATTATAGCATAGAGTATAATTATTGTTTGCTTTAATAGGATAGGGTAAAATGTCTTGAAATTTTCATCTAACTCAACCTTGAATTAATTACAAACAACAACAACAACAACAACAACAACAAGGTTTTCCTGGACAAGATGGTATACGAAGGTGTTAAAATAATACAGGAAATTCATATTATTTGGATTTATCTTTTTAATAAAAGTGTGGTGATTTTCCACAGCCTTCATGCATCTCTTTCCTTTTTTATGTCTCCTTCAACTACCTTTTCCTATATAGGTTACCCTAGAATAATATTACATAGCTCAGTTTCCTGTTCTTCAAGTCCATTCATTCTATGAAAGTGTTAGTTCATATTCTCATTTATACATTTGTCTACAATTTCCATATAAAAGATGGCATAATCTAGTATTATAATCTCAGAAATTTATTTTCTCTTACATATTGAGATTAATACACAATTAATTTAGATTATAATTTTCATAGTGTTCAATTCCTTCTAGCATCTTTATCTACTTCAGAATCTCTATTGATGTCCCATCTAACAAATTCTTTAGAATTCACTTTCTCTTGGCAATAGGATGAATTTAGCTTGATGAATGAGATTCCTGGATTTAAAATTTTATCTAAATTTTCAAAATTAGAAAAGATATAAGTATAAAAATGCATAACCTATTTTATAACTGGGGTACAGATATAGCAAAGTTTGAGAGATAATTATAATTTCTAAGGCTGGATTCTACATTTAATTATGTACAGTGGGTGACCTCATTGTAGAAAGATAAAGAAATTTATGTAATTAAGAGAAAGTAGTAAAAAGCTAATTTGGATTTATATTTGCTTAGTCTTCCTCAGTCCAACATTACCAACAACACAACCAATATATTTCAGTGTGATTAAGACTTCTGTAGAAAGAATTTTTATGTCTCTTTTTGTAAATGGCAGCAAAATACCAATTTCTCTAGGGAAAAAGGCACTAAATGTTTTTCTCTTCTTCCAAAGTCTCATCCATGAAGTGGCTAATTCATGTACATTCAGCTTCTGAATACCTGTCCATTTCCTTGTCTCATCTCCGTGATTATTCTTTTCAGTCCCTTTTGCTCACCTATATTGCTGGAATATTATCCCCATTGTTTTCACTAACTTAGATCTTTCTGTCTCCTAATTCACACCTTACTACACTATCCAAAGTTTTATTTTTAATGAAATATAAATATTTATGTAGCTATAGTATTTAATACTTCCCAGCATGAAGGCTACATGAAACTACCTGGTATCTGTACTTTGTCCACGTGGAAAACTTTATGGTGAAATGTTAAGATTACAAATTCTGGAAGTCGAGTTTAAGCTCTAGCACTATGAGTACTGTGTTCTCTGCCAAGTTAGTTAATAAAAGTTTTCTGGGTCTCAATTGCCTCAGCTAATCAATAAAGATAATAATCATCCTTCTTCATTAGAATAAGAGAATTACTTTAAAAACAATGCTTGAAATCTTTATTTGAAAACAATACACTTATAAGAATCTTTGACATACAAGAACTAAGTGACTGTATGCTGTTGATATTATTGTCATTCACTTCAACCTTCCTTATAAACTTGTTACTAGTCATTAAGAAATGCATTTTGGAATTTTATAAAGTATTTCAAAATGCTACAACATGCTCTTATGCTTCCCTGTGCTAATAGTCTGTTTCTTTCAGATTTTCTCCTTTCCCCATGACTTCATCTAACAAATATCTGTTTATTATTCAAATCTCATCTCAAGCATCACCTCCTCTATGAGAAACTCTTGATTTCCTTAAATAGAAGTCCATATATTTGCTTTGTTCTTAGTGAAAGAGATAGACTGTCTAATAAATACATCCCATTAAAAATTAATGAAAAAGAATTTAATTTCTCCTAAATTAATTAAATATGCCAAATATATAAATTTTATTTCAGATACAAATCCATTTGCCCTATTGCTTTCCAGGTGTACATCTGTGGGGCTAAATGGAGGGTGAAGATTAGGAAAAACATAGACTCAATCTAGAAAAATACCTTGTATTCACGTCCTGGATTAAATTCTAGCAACTAAATTATTATTTTCTTTTAAGGGTTTCTGCTCAAACTCTTTATGAATAATAACAATGTACCTTGAGTTATAAGCCTTCCCTTCTTCTGTTGACCTGAGCAAAGATACATACCTCTCTTAATTGCAGATTTGGAGAAGTTTATTGTTTCTGAGAGAAGAAAAGAAAGGGGAAATAACCACTGGACCAAGAACAAATCAGCACCATTTTTATAAGAGCTTTCATGTCCTAGCTCAAGACCTAAATGAAATATTAATCTCTTTTTTCAGAATGTCTACTCGGAGCTGACACTTATTTGGAGCTAACCCTTTTATGCAATTAGAATTTCAATTCCCTACAATCCCTTTGGATCCTTTCCAAATGTGTCTTTCTAGATATCATAGGCACCTGTGAGAACATGTACGCACAAACTTAATTCTCTAATCTTATGCACATGTTGGCATAGCATTCTATGCAAATAAAGAAATACATTCTCAGAGGCAAATATAGAACAAAAATAGTATCAGCATTTGGGCAAGGGCTATGATGCAATTCTCCTGAGAAATGGACATGACGAAATCATTTTCTCTAAAGGCCACAAAATTTATTCAGTTCTCCTTTTATTTAAATTATGACTATTTTGCATGAGGAAAGTATATATATCAGAAGCTTTGCAAGACTCCTGTATCTCTCTCCCTGAATCTTAGTGACCCCAGTTCTCTCCATAAAGTTTTAGTAGAAAAGTCTTGGTCTTAGACTGCCCTTAACACTTAAGTTAATAAATGAGATGTCACGTAATGCCAATATAAACCGTAGAATACTTATTCTGGCTTTGCGTGACTACTAAAATGGAATGTATCAGTAATGAGAAGGAGTTAACTCCAATTCAAAAACACCATCTCTAGTACATACAGGGACTCAAAATTTAACTTCATGAAAGTAAAATTGAGATGGTGAAAATAAACTCTTCTTCCCCAAAACTGATCTAAATTCTCTTGACACACCTGTCTGAACCCTGTGGACTTTTTCACAAATAATTCTCCCTTATGACGATAAATCACCTCTGGTAGTTGTCAGTTTTTAAGTAATGGATGATGCTAGGCAACTCCTGCTATGCAGAACCAACTACCCTGTCTTCCATGTGAGCTGGCTTATAGAAACATTTATTATTGTGGTTATTTTTAAAAAGTCCCATTTTACACAAAATGGCATTACACTGATTCATAATCCTTGCACTTTCCTCAAAATGTATATTTAAAATTATTACTATCCTGAAGCATCCAAGAGTAGTTAACATAGCTTTTGCTGTTTTACGTAGAGAAAGTGTTGATCTGAGGGTGATACTTCCTGGTTTCTGAAGGAATAAACATTTATCCATAGATGTATTACTACTACTACTACTACTACTACTACTACTACTACTACTACTACTATTACAAAATCAATTAAATTGTGAATTGGGAACTCTGCAGCTCTCATGCTCTTTTCTTTTTAGAAATAATTCTGACAAACAGATAATTAATATAAGTAACATATTTCTGACTTCCTGGCTGACAGGGCATACTGATCTAGCCTGTGTATTCAGAGTCTCTTTTACTACAATCTTAGATAAATGTACTTACCACTATTCATGCCTTCTTTAGACCTTGTTTTCCTCATCTATAAAGTGATAAAATTTAGCTTTTTGAGTTTGAAACTCTTAGGCTGCCCTAAGTTTCTATAACTCTATGAGCTGACCAGGGATGTTTTGTACACACAGAGAGAACCTGAACAAGAACTCTGCAGTCTACAAGCCAGGGTCTTCATCCCCACTGTTGAAGGACAAAATGTCTGGAGGGAACAGGTTCTTGATTTTTTAAAAAATTTTAATTAGGTTCAAGTATATAATACATTGGTTAGACATTTATATAGTTTATAAAACAATCCCCCTAATTGCTCCTTCTCTCCTCTGGTTTTCCACCTAGCCAATATATTAATGCTGACTGTATTCCTTTTGCTGTGATCTCCATCCCCATGACCAACTATCAACTACTAATTTGTACTTCTTTAACTCTTCACCTCTTTCTCCCAGTCCCCCAACCCTCTCCCCTCTGTCTGTCACCAAATTGTCCACTATATTTGTGAGTCTGTTTTTGATTAGTTTGTTCTTTTTGTTCCTTAGCTTATGCATATAAGTGAAAATGTATGGCATTTATCTTTCTCTGTCTGATTATTTCACTCAGCATAAGAACCTCTAGGTCTATCCATGTCGTGGCAAATGGTAGGATTTCATTTTTCTTAATGGCTGAGTAATATTTCATTGTAAAAATGAACCTTAATTTCTTTATACAATCATCTGTTGTTGGGCATTTAGGTTGCTCTCATATCTTGGCTATGAAAAATTATGCTGCCATGAATATTGGGGTGCATAGATCTTTACGAATTATTGTTTGGGTTTTCTTTGGATAAATACCCAGAAATGCAATTACTGGGTCAAAAGGAAGATCCATTTTTAATTTTTTGAGAAACGTCCAGACTGTTTTCCATAGCTGCTATACCAATTTACAATCCCACCGACAATGTATAAGGATTCCCTTTTCTCTGTATACTTGCTAACACTTGCTGCAAGGTCAGCTTCTTCCACCTTGGGCCTGAATGAACCACCCCAGGGCAGAGGCAGCTGCCTATTAACAGTGAGGCAGGCACTTTGAGTATCGAATGGAGCAGGAGCTCAGGGAGTCAAGGGCCATCAGGCCAATAGCCTCAGTTTTCTTCAATTTCTGTGTCTGCACATTCCTGCAGTAGTCACAGATTACATGGAGACAAGCTGCTGTCTGGGGCAGTCCCACAGACCCCTGTAATCCCCTCATGAGCTACTGCAGCTCTTCCCCCAACAGTGTTTTCCCCAAACTTTTTTCCCCAAAATGCGCTCACTGTGCTAGGCAAGGTCCGTTGCTTGAGCAGAATGCACAACCCTGGAGCCAAGCAGGGCATGCGAGGCTGACTGTCAATGGGCTGCAGGCACTTTGTGGCTTGGGTGAAGCAGGATCTCAAGGAGACAAGGGCCATCGTGCCAATTTGGCCTCAGTTTTGCTGCAACTTCTGTGCCCGGGCATTCCCACCGTTGTCATAGATCACAGAGACACCAGCTGCCATCTGGGGAGGTCCCATAGACCCCTGTGCTTCCTGGACACCCTATTGCAATTCTTGCAGGCAGCAGATACTGATTTTCATTCAGTGCCGTCCTGTGCTAGTCAAAGTTTGTTGTCCGCGTGGATCGGAAAATAGGGGGGAGGGGCAGGGCTATGGCAGTTCCCTGTCAATGGGTCACCTGGGACAATTTGGGGGGGGGGTGGGGATCTCAGAGAGAGATGATAACAGTCAGATTAATATAGCCTCAGTCTTGCTGCAACTTTGGTAATCGTTCACATGTTCCCACAGAAGTCCCAGATCATAGCAAGACCAAGTTTGTGTTGGCAGCAGTGATCTGTCTAAAACTACCTCCAAATGCATGTTCCCAGCACTGGCAGCTAGCTGAGAATGCGTGGTGCAGGGCGTGGTAGCCATCCAGCAATAAGCCCCAGGTGGTGTGCAGGTTAGGTGGGGTGGGCTGATCCCCTCCCACTAAGGCTTCCTAATGGCCCTGTAGGTTCAGTGGGCATAGTCAAGCTGGCCATGTCTGTAGATTGCCTTGTAGATAGGCTGGACTAAGGCACAATGGTGGCTGCCCTTCCAGTCCTTCATTCTGGCATTAGGTAATGCAGACTTTCTTGGTATGGATCCCCTGCTAGCCTCTGACCCACCACTGGTGTCCCAGGTGAGTATCTGCAGGTCAGAAAGCCTGTGCGCAGGTCCTTCAAAGGGGCATCTAGGGTTTCTGTTTCCAATAACTGACATTAAATCCCCTCTGGTTTTAATGTCAGTTATTGGAATCTCCTCTTCCCTGGGCTGGGCCCCTGGGCTGGGGAGCCCCCAAATAAGACCAGGACCTCGCTCTTCTTCAGGAGACTCTCTGCAGCCTCGCTCTCTCTCCCGGTGATCCTCCACCACCTGTGAGTGTGGGTCTGGCCTGCTTGATGGCTTTACCCCTCTTACCAGCTTTAATATGGCTCATTTATGTTTGCAGAGGTAGGTGTTACCACCGACTGGACTTCCGGTGATTCTCCGCATTAATTATTTTATAATTTGGTTGTAACTTCAATGTGGACCCCAAACAAGCTCTGCTGCTGGACAAGCCCCAAGTGTGTCTTGTTCTTGATTTTTAAAAATTCACGTAGATTATAAATGCTTCGGTTATTCCCTTTTTTTCTAATTCCCACAGTTACTAAGGTAAGGAACATAGACTTGCTTTTAGATTTTGTGTGAAGTGAGGACTTGGGGTTGGAGAGGAAGGATAGTCTTAGAGTAAAATAATGAGTGTAAGGACAGAAGTCTGAGAATGATATTTCTTCTTTAAACCAATCTATTATATTTCTGAAGGAGATAGGAGGCAAAATTAAATTGTTATTGTTTTCTTAACGAACTGTGGTTCACATCCAGGTTCCTCCTCCAATTGTGTGACATTGATTAAATGACATGTTTTGTTACAATAGTTCTCCCATCTATGGAAACTGTAATTTTAAAGTTGTGAAAACTATAATGTAACCTATGAAAATTTAATGACATATAGGGCATAAGAAATGATCACTAATATGCATGTAGGATTTAAAATCCACTGTTATCCAGGCAGTTCTTACCTTTTAGCTTTATCCTTTGGTACCCTCTGCCTTTGTATTTATTTCTCCAATAGTGAATACTCTATAGTGAATACCCAATTATTACTCAGTTAGTATAAAGATAATCTTTGTAACAGGTTACTTTGTAATGGAATCTATTCAGAATTTATTACCTTTTCACAACCTCTTGCACAAATGTCTTCAGGTAAATTCAACAGAAAACAAAAAATATGTAACAAATATATATAACAGCATATGTTTGAAAATCTTTAAAATATTCCAGTTTGCACTTTTTTCTTTCATTTTCAAAGTGTATTACTTAATTTTGCTCATAAGGTAATCACATAATCTGAACTTTAGAATATGATAGTCACATGATTTCCTTAGTAAGCTTCAAAGTTTCTATGAGCATTTATGGAGTGAGAGGGATAGTACTGAGGTTTCAAATATTAAAGCTTTCTGCATAACCACAATTTTTTTGATGTTTAGATTATTGAACACAAAATCACTGTATAATGTCTTCAACTTAGTCCACTTTCTAGTCCTAAAAGTGTTAGCTATGTTTCCTTTTCTGTCTCTCTAGTTCTTTCTTTTCTTTTCTATTCTTTTTTTCTTTTCTTTTCTATTCTTTTCTTTTTTCTTTTCTTTTTTTCTTCTTTTCTTTTCTTTTCTTTTCTTTTCTTTTCTTTTCTTTCTCTTTCTTCTCTTCTCTTCTCTTCTTTCTCTTCCTTCCTTCCTTTTCCTTCCTTCCTTTCCTTCCTCTTCCTTCCTTTCCTTTCCTTTCCTTCCCTTTCCTTTCCTTTCCTTCCTTTCCTTTCCTTTCCTTTCCTTTCCTTTCCTTTCCTTTTCCTTTCTTTCTTTCCTTCCTTCCTTCCTTCCTTCCTTCCTTCCTTCCTTCCTTCCTTCTTCTTCTTCTTTCTTTCTTTCTTTTTTCTTTCTTTCTTTCTTTCTTTCTTATTTAAATTACATTTATTGGGGTGATATTGGTTAATAAAATTCAATGGGTTTCAAGCACACAATTTAAGATGTCATATGTATATTGCGCTGTTTGTCCACCCCAAGGCCAACTTTCCTTCCATCACCATGTATTTAATCCCCTTTATTCTTA
>PUFA01002237.1:0-29613 GCA_003508835.1 Eonycteris spelaea | reverse complement strand
TTCAGATATGGGTTTTCAAGCCTTTGGGGTAAATACCGAGTAGAGGTATTTCTGGATTGTATGGTAGATCAATTCTTAGTTTTTTTGAGGAACCGCCATACTATTTTCCATAGTGGCTGTACCAATTTGCAGCCCCAACAGCAACGTATGAGGGTTGCTTTTTCTCCTCATCTTCTCCAACATTTGTTATTACATGTCCTGTTGATCACAGCTATTCTAACAGGTGTGAGGTGGTATATCACTGTGGTTTTTATTTACATTTCCCTAATAGCTAGCGATGTGGAGCATCTTTTCATATATTTGTTGGTCATATTTATGTCTTCTTGGGAGAAGTGTCTACTCAGGTCCTCTGCCCATTTTTTTGATTGGATCATTTGTTTTTTTGTTGTTATTGAGTAGTATGAGTTCTTTGTATATTTTGGATATAGAAGACGTTGCTTGCAAATATAGTTTCCCAT
Organism: Eonycteris spelaea; assembly: GCA_003508835.1. Classification (NCBI taxonomy): domain Eukaryota; kingdom Metazoa; phylum Chordata; class Mammalia; order Chiroptera; family Pteropodidae; genus Eonycteris; species Eonycteris spelaea. The sequence continues at coordinate 29,155 of PUFA01002237.1, read as the reverse complement.
TTGGATGGTTGTCTCTTTACCTTGTTGACAGTTTCTTTTGCTGAGCAGAAGCTTTTTAGTTTGATGTAGTAGCATTCATTTATTTTTGCTTTTACTTTCCTTGCCTTTGAGGTCAAATTCATAAAATACTCTTTACATCCAAGGTCCTTGAGTTTAGTTCCTATGTTTTCTTCTATGTTTTTTTTTTTTTTTTGGTTTTATTTGGGTTTTTGTTGTTGTTGTTGTTGTTGTTGTTGTTTTTGTTTTTTTTTTTTTGTAGTTTCAGGTCTTATATTCAGGCCCTTAATCCGTTTTGAGTTAATTTTGGTGTGTGGTGATAGACAAATGTTTAGTTTCATTTTTTTGAGGGTGGCCTTCCAGTTTTCCAAGATCTCCCCAGATGAAGGAATAATTTTTATAACTCTCACTAGTAAGAATATTCAAACATCGGTGGAGTGGAAAGTCTGCTATGCAGACAGTGCCCATGGGTCTTCCCTAATTTTCCCAAAGGGGCACAGGTTGTTGCATCACTCAACGCAGCATCTCCCAGGTTCTAGGATTTACCCAGTGACATATATGCTTCTCGCATCTGCATAAATCTTGCTTCCCTTAGAATCTCAATGCCGCTGTGACAAAAGAAGAGCAAGCTCCGTTTTAAAAATTGACAAGAACATCTATGCCATAAGTGTCAATTGACCTTTAAGGCCCTAAACATAGATGTCAGAATGGACAATGTGACTGATAAATGACTACTATATAACTTAGTGTTTTAGGTAATGAGCAAAGGTTAATCTTACACCATGCAGCAGTAATTTGAAATTTATTTCATAAGGCTTTAATGTGAATAACCTGAATGTATTTTTCTTTTCTACTTTGTATGCTGAAACTGCATTATTATAACTTCACCAACCAGAAATCATTTTTACGCTACTTTAATGTGAAGCATTGATTGTGATACTGTGGATATGGACACTGATTCTTCTAACAGGACCAAGAATCTAAGAACAAGGAGGTTTCATAAGTAGGCATAAATTAATTTCATCTCTGTTTCACAACAAATTAAACTTCTGAAAAAATACAGGCACTGCTCTTATAGCTAATGAGTTTTTGTGCTAATCCAACTATTATTATAGCTGTTACTATAGCTTTATACCAAAGCAGCAGAAATACATATGAATCTTATACTGTTAGATACATTTTTCCTTGAAAGGTTTCCGTTTTTATAGATCAATGTCCGTTCAACGTGATTCGAAAATCAGCAACTCCACATTTCTTCTTACGGGTTTCCCTGGCCTGGAACAGGACTATCCCTGGCTATCCGTCCCCTTCTCTGGCATCTATGCTATGATTCTCTCAGGGAACTGCCTGGTGCTGCATGTGATTCGTACTGAGCCAAGCCTGCATCAGCCCATGTTCTACTTCCTGGCCATGCTGGCCCTCACCGACCTGTGCATGGGGCTGTCCACAGTGCACACAGTGCTGGGGACCCTGTGGAGGCTCAGCCAAGAGGTCAGCCTGGATGCCTGCATTGCACAAACCTTCTTTGTTCATGGTCTATCATCATGGAGTCTGGAGTCCTTCTTGCCATGGCCTTTGATCGCTTTACAGCAATCTGCAATCCTCTGAGATATACATCCATTCTCACCAATGCCAGAATCATCAATATTGGTATGGCCATTTTAGGGAGGAGTTTCCTGTTCATTACTGCTCCCATCGTCCGCCTAAAGTTCTTCCATTACTGCCGCCCCCACATCCTCTCCCACTCTTTCTGCCTGCACCAGGACCTACTCCGGCTAGCCTGCTCTGACATCCGCTTCAACAGTTTCTATGCCTTAGCCTTGGTCATCTGCACACTACTTTTGGATTCAGTGCTCATTCTCATCTCCTACATCTTGATTCTGCACTCAGTCTTGGCTATTGCATCCCGAGAGGAGCGACTCAAGTCCTTGCAGACCTGTGTCTCCCATATCTGTGCTGTCCTGGTTTTTTACATCCCAATCATTGGCTTGACTATGGTGCACCGCTTTGGGAAGCACCTCTCTCCTGTGGTCCACGTCCTCATGGGCAACATCTATATACTTTTCCCACCCTTGATGAACCCCATCATCTACAGTGTCAAGACCCAGCAGATCCGTGGCAGGATTCAGAGGTGTTTATCCAGGAAGAAGGAGTAAAAGAAACAGTTTAGCTCAAAAAGGTGTAAGTGGCTCAGATGAGGAAAACTTTAGGCAAAGAGAGGGAATGAATACATTTATTTAAGTTAAATATAAGGCAACTGAACACAAAGATTTTATGTGATATGCAATCAGTTGAAAGTTTATAGGTATCAAGAATGGTAATAAAACCATGTGTCACAATTCAAGTATAATGTTGGAAATTATGAAAATAGAATCATTCATCACATGTCCTTATCATTTTCTGTCCAGGAAAAGATAATATTAGCAATTATCTAGAAAATTATCTTGCAAGAAATGTCTACAAGAAAGTTGTCCATACACCCAGTTTATATTAACAGAGGCACAGTTTTATCACCACTTTGAATGGTTGCCTTGATCAACATAGAAGTTACAATTGGTCTCTAACCTTAAATAATATTTTCAGACGGGTGAATAGTTTGTTTATGAAGTATTCCAAATCATTATTGCCATTCTCTTCTCACTGACTTATTAAGAAACCCTGTTTCTTGCTTCTCAAAGGAAATTTGTCACTCTCTTTTACATATCTATAAATGACTACCAACCTTGCAATCCTAATTCCAGTCTTACAGTAATTGATATCCTTTACTGTCCAGAATCAATGCTTCACATATCTAGTTTATTGAATCTTCTCTTCTCTTTTCTGGATTTGACAACTATCAGGAAGACAAGCCCTTCTTTGTAGAGACATTTCATACTGGTGTTGAATCTATATATTACTTAAAAAATAGTGAGAGATGAGATGACTAGCCACTTAGGAAAGTAATAAAACCTAGTCTGTACTGCAAACTTTGTGCAATTATCATTCATGAGGATATTCGAAGGAAGAAGACTTTATTTTATTTTATTTTTTATCTCTAGCGACAAAACATCTTCATCTTCCTCATCCTTAATACCAAATTAGAAAAAAATACTAACATTTATGCTACTGGAAAAGTAAATCTTAATAAGTTCGTCGAACTCTGTCTATGAATTTCTGAGACCAAACTTTGTAAACATTTTATCTTCATAAATAATTGTTTGAAATTTTCTAATTCATAATCATCTCCCCTCTTCTATACTAAAGACTCTGAATTATTCATCTCATGACTCAATCTTTATAGCATATATTCTTGAAGAAGCAGTACTGTTTTGACATAAATGTAAAATATATTAAGGCACATGGATAGCTAGCAAATATGTAAGTATATAAATTAGTAAGCTCTTAAATTTTATTTTATTTTATTTTTTTAAAATTAAGTTTATTGAGGAAGCTCTTCAATTTTAATCTTAATCAGAAAATGTACAAATAAAGATAGAAGATTAGATGAAGAATGAAAAACAGTACCTGGGGAAAATGTGGCTTTTTTATTAGATTCTTTTGGAGTCCTTATTTATATTTTGAAAATTCAATATTTGGACAAATCATAAATGGTGTAGTGAACTGATAATAAAAATAACTTCTAATCTTCAAGGTTATTATGGAATCCAGTTCATAACATCATATCTACCTTTTTTCCAACTTCCCAATAAATGGTACAGACGTATGAAACAATAATAAATATGAAACTATTAAAATATGTGCAGTTCAACACATGATAAGAATTAGTTTACTTAGGCAAAAAGTTTTGGCAAACAAACATGGCAAAAGACGTAATACGGCAATAGAAAGAAGAGGGGATTTATGTTGTCAGTACTTAGAAAAGAAATTAAAATGGCCAATAAATATTAAAAGATGTTCAATCTCATTTAAAATTAAATCACCACAGTTTTTAAAAAGGAGGTCAAATACAATTTCACATTTGGTATGAACAAACAACGCAATATACATATGATGTATTATTGAATTGTACACTTGAAACCTATGTAATTTTATTAACCAGTGTCACTCCCATAAATTTAATAAAATAGAAAAGGAAAAAGAAGAAAAAAAGAAAATATGATTGTCAGGAGTCATTGAAGCTGAGAGTATAAGATACTGAGAGACTTGCATATGCTTTTAATATGAATACAAGTTAGCACAAATTTTTTGAGCTAAATATGTCAGTGCTATACAAATATTAAATTATCATATATGTCAACACCAAAATCCCTTATTTAGGTTATATGTGGGAATTGTTAAAATATATACCATTCTATAACTTCTATATCTTTGGTTGTTATTAGCTTTTCTTTGTTAATTTCATAACAATAATACAATGTTAATTTTATAGAAATGTGTTATATCTGGTAGCCACAATAGAGGAGAGATTTTTTAAGAACTGAAAATCTCTTTAGCTCTCATCTTAAGTATCAGCATTTCCAAAAACCACTTTTTTTTTTTTTTTAATGAATCAGACTGTGAATATTTTAGGCTTTGCAGGCCACATGTGGTCTCTTTTATAAATTCTCTTTGTGGTTTTGTTTTATAAACATTTACAAATGCAAAAAGTTTTCTTACCTCAAAAACATCCAAAAACCACTACAGGAGGGATGTGGTCTGCAGGCTGTAGACAATATCTACACACCAAAAATAAAGAGCCACTAAACTGTTGTCTGTGTCCACAAGTTTTATTAGTTTCTTGTAACAGTTTAGTGGTGCCAGAGGGAAAGAGGGAGGAGTGCAGGTCGGTAAGGGTAAAAGGGGTCAAACACATGGTGATGGAAGGTGATTTGACTTTGGGTGGTGAACAACAATGCAATATAGAGATGATATATTATTGAATTGTACATTTGAAACCTATAAAATTTTATTAACCAATACCACTCCAAACATGGAATAAAAAACATAAATAAAATGTTATCATTTGGAAGACATATCCTAATTTCAGAAGTATAAAAATGTGAAAAAGAGCTGGTGTTAAAATCGATGGAATGCAATATAATATGAAGCATAATACGATTGTCTGGAGGACTGTTTCACAAATTCTTTCAAAAACACTTGTTACTATTTCTTGAAGAAGAAACTTTTTCCTAACTTTTAGATGTAAGAATTTAAAAATAATTGTGTCCTATTTCACGAGATTGGAAACATCCCCTCAAATCAATTCACTTTGAAATTCCTTATATAATAGTATAAAGTACTTGGTTTGGGGGTTACCCTTTAAACAATTTTTAAAAATAAAGAGGACCTCAGTGGAAATATAAAAGATACACATTTTATTACTTAATTTATTTAACAGACAATTGACTTTTCTACATTATAAAAATATGTTACTATGATTGTGGTAATCATTTCACAATGTATTCATATGTCAAAATAGCAAGTTGCACATCTTAAATATGTACAATTTTTATTCGTCAATTATACCTCAATAAAGATGTTAAAACAATTTTTTAAATAAAGAAATTCTAAAAATACGACCACAATACACAAAAGATAAAGACAGTAAAGAGAATTATATGGTTCTAAAGTTTTTATAACCTACTAAAGTGTTATAAAAATAGTTAATATATAATTCTCTGTATGTTCATTGTATACTAAAGTAATAAACTATTTTAGCTGTTTTAGAGTTATTTCTAAACTATGGAAATAATTGGTATAAAATATAGAAGTATAAAAAGCCAATAGAGAAGATCAAAATGGAATATTAAAAATATTTTATCCCAAAAAAGTAAGGTAGTAAAAGCAATGAAGAGAGTTAAATGGAAAATAAATTTTAATGTAGTAGAATTAAACCCAAGTATACTGATAGCTACACTAAAAATAAATGGACTAAACATTCCAATTCAAAGACAGAAATCATTAGAATAAATAAGAAAGAAAAATTCCAAAAGTATTTTTGTTTGTTTTAAACAAGATGGATGTTACACAGTCAAGTCATTGACTAGACAAAATAAAAGGGTAAAAAAGTTATATCCTGAAAACACTCATCACAAGAATGATGAAGTTGCTATGTGAATATTAGTAATACAAGAGATAACAATAAAAGTGCCTTATCACTAAGACAAAGTAACACTAAACCTATGTAATAATATATTTCAAAGATATATGCTACCTAAACTGATAAAATTATATATCTTGAATTTTTCAGGCCTTGGTAGCCTCATTATTTTCTGAGTCTTATATGTATTTTACATCTGCATATCTACACGAAACTTGTTTGCACTTCTTGGTCTTCTTAGAGCCTTCTTGGTGGGTTAATCATTTGAATCAACACGGGGTGCAGTGAGTCTGTCTCTAGAGACTGAATTTACTAAAGATGAACTCAAGTCACCGTGTTACAGAGCTCCCTACTCTTCATATATCTGTGCATAGTCCTGGCCCAGTCTTGTTGCTCTCCATTTTTATGTCTCCTTTGTGTATAATCCAAGAACTGTCGGACCTTCCAAAACCGATGGGACTCCTGAGCATCATAATATCCCATTACAAGGCAGCCATAGCTACCAATTTGTCCACAGAGGTCTCAATGCTCCCAAAGCCATCTCTGTCATATATTTCAACCATTCCTGGGTAAGTCACTTTGTCTGGAGAATGCAATGAAAAACAATCTTTTGTGGATCTGCAGAGAGGAGCAATTCATGTTATTATGTGAAGTATTATTTGAGGTAAAGCAGGTAGAAGTCAAGCGGGGAAAGGAGATTTCTAGATTAAGAAATCTATACATATTTATAAAAGATATAAGTAGTATTTAAGTAATGTGATTTGGCACTAGAAAGTAAGAAAGAAATATTGTCAGACTTTTTAAAAAGCGCTGATTATATTATCTTCCTTTTTAATGGAAGAATCTAAGAAGTTCCTATGACAGAGTGGTTTCTGGTTGTATAAGTCACAGTAGTCACACTGTTCAAAGAATATACCCTAAGAAAGAAATGGAAGAAAACCATGAATAGAAAATGGCGATGGTGATACTGGCCCATCTCTGGAGGGTCAGAAGCCTGAGCTGGGGGATAGCATACTAACAGATAGTATAGAAAACAGCGTGTATTTTACTAGCACCATGTTCTCTGAAGTGGCAGATTACAGGCAAGGGACTGTGCTCGCTGACCCAGATGTAAGTAAAATGTCAATCTCCCTGTGGCAGAAGGAATACTGTATTTCTGTGTTTCAGAAACAGATACAATGACAGAGCAAGGAAAAACTAGGGAGGTATGGGGAGGTGTTCTAATTTCCCTGGCCAATGTCTGATCGATGTTATTCACAATAGCCCTGAGATCGAGAAAACTGTCTAGCAGGCCAAACTCTTGGAGTTGTTCTCTGCAGTTCCCTCCTTGTGTAACACATTTTAGTGCCCCAAGAGTCCTGTCCCTCTTTAAGTCAAAACTACTTAATCACTTTTTTTTATTTACCCCATAAATACATTTATTGACAACTAGAGGCATAAATTTGTCAATAAGTAGATGTTTGTATCACAAAGCAATTAAGCTTATTTTTTATCCTAAGCAATTTTCTTAGGTAGAAATCATGTTTATATATACCTATGTATATTAGTTTGCTTCCTGTATACCTAGTTCTCTGCCAGTCTCTTGACTTTTTGGCTTTTTCCAAAAGGAAGAAAATCATGGAACATGGGTAAACCTATAAACATATCAAGCACTCTTTTTAATAAGCATAAAAACCTTCCACATTTTAATTGTCCAGTATTCTTAATTTCTTGCCCAAGATCTTATCTCTCTCTGGGTTTACAGGATTTACCTCTGTTGTAGTGATTCCCTAACTCTGGGTTTCTATAGTATGGATATGGTTTAAAATCTGAAATCTTCTAAAATGTTTTTAATGACGAATTTAAACTTGAATTCTCAGCTTCTTACAAGGAAACACCGCTAATATTTATTTACATAGGCCCATATTTTAATAGGGAAATGCACATATCATAACCAGAAAGTTTTTCCCTACACAGATAGTATTTGGAAATTCAAAGAGGAATCATCAATAGGAAAATGTATTAATATTTTTCAAGCTTTCATATCTGGATTTCAAGAACCTAGATATTGGAGGCACTGTAATTTTTTTTTAAGGTATGTTATGAAGCCTCGGGTGTACATTCCAGAATTATACTAAGAGGAGACTGCATCTCAGAAAGGTTATTGGACGGTTATCAGAACAAAAGGTCAAGGTCAGAGCAAGAATGACTGGAAGATATTTGTGGTAATGACATCTGGAGTACTGGATTGTGGTTGCTTTTCAGGATAGATACTGAAGCCAGAGACAAGTCGAGGACTCTAAGGTGAGCAGAACACCAACCAGGCTCACATTTCCCCATTAGCTGCAAATATAATTATTTACAACAATGTTTTAATTATCCAAAACAATGAAGAAAAAAAAGTTTTAAAGATTGTGGGTGCAGGCAACATATTTGCAACTTTTTCTTCACTTTACATGTCAAATTAATTTGCATGTAAATCTTTTAAAACAAATTGTGTATGGTAACTTTATAGATGTTGAATAAAATTAACTTTTCTTGGATGAACCAGAAAAAAAATTATCCTTATTATTTAAAACATAATATATGATTCGTGAAATTGCATGGATTAACAAATTTAGTTGCACATATAGTTATTTTTGAATTATGTAGAAAAGGGCAAATTGTGAAAACATAACTATTACAAAAAAACCTGTGTATAGGGAATATGCATTTAAAATTCTAATGGATGATTCGCATCATTCTGTTGTATCAGTGGGTATTCTTCACTTTAAAGATATGCTTCTAATACACTATGTATCTTCTGATTATCTTTAAGAACTTTTCTGAAATAAGAATACATTAATAAAGAGTGAGGGTAAGAGTTTATTATTTTTAATGATTACAAGAATTTGGTTATATTTAAGGTACTTGGATTTCTTTTATCCTGCATTCCTGATTTTTTGATAATTTGTCTGTGGACTAGTATATTGTTAAAATTACAATTGCCTTCTGTATAACCTACTAATTTTTGTATACATGCCTGTATGTGTGTGTGTGTGTGTGTGTGTGTGTGTGTATTACTGCATGTATTTCCACACTTGATAAAAATTCCCTGCAAACACTGGCTTTTGCCTTAATACTCTGTATATTACACAAACCAAAGAAGTTGTAGGCACATGTGTGCACTTGCACACACAGACACCCACATACAGGTTTCTTCACTGCCTTCTTAGTATGTAATAAAAATGATAGAGTAGAATAGAATAAAACTACACAGGTAGAAGTCTTTTAAAAAACTTAATTCGATATTCTTATTTGCTCATGAAGATATTGGGATTTAGAACGGTGAGGTGGTTTACCCAAGGGCTTATGGAAGTTTTAGAGAAGAGCCAGCAGTTTAAGAAGATTATTAATTACAGAATGTCTGGACTGTCCATATACAGGACTGTGGAATCACTCTGCCATCCAGATTTCTGCCCATAAGAGACTAGACTGGCTATTTTGTATCTGAGTATGGAAACTCTCCAGTTTTAACATGGCAGACAATGTTACACAAAGCTACATTTCATCTTTCTTCCTGGTTGGTATTCCTGGTTTGCAAGAGTTTCACTGCTGGATTGGTATCCCTGTCTGCCTCCTGTTTGCCCTGACCCTGCTGGGGAACAGTGTAATCATCGTAACCATTAAACTGGAGCCAAGCCTCCACCAGCCTATGTATTTCTTCCTTTGCATGCTGGCCATGAATGACATGGCTCTTGCCTCTTCCACAGCCCCCAAGATGCTTGGCATCTTCTGGTTGGAAGCTCACAGTTTTGAGTTTAATACCTGCCTAGCACAAATGTATTTCATCCATACGTTCTGCATAATTGAGTCAGCTCTCTTAGTTGCCATGGCTTTTGATCGCTATGTAGCTATTTGCATCCCACTGCGTTATACGGCCATCCTGACAACACCAATGGTCATTAAAATGGGTCTGGGTGGTGTGACCCGAGCTATCCTTATGGTTTTACCCTGTCCTCTTCTCATTAAGAGGCTTCCATACTATACTAAATATGTCATTAATCACACCTACTGTGAGCACATGGCTGTGGTGAAGCTGGCCAGTGCCAACACTCTCATTAACAGAGCATATGGAATCTCAGTAGCCCTTTCAGTGATGATACTGGACCTAGGGCTCATAGCGACATCCTATATCAAAATCCTCCAGGCAGTCTTCCGGCTCTCTTCCCAGAATGCTCGCTCTAAGGCACTGGGCACCTGTGCTGCCCATGTCTGCACTATACTTGTCTCCTACACACCTGCACTGTTTAGTTTCCTAACTCACCGCATTGGCAAGAAGGTACCTCCAAGCGTCCACATAATTCTTGCAAGTTTGTACCTTTTGGTTCCTCCCACAGTCAATCCCCTGATATATGGTGTGAAGACCAAGCAGATTCGTGACCAAGTGTTGGGTCTCTTATTCCCAAACAGGAAAATTTCTGAAAACTGAAATATGTAAATACAAAGCCACATTGCTAAAATTTATTTCATGAAGTCCTGGTGTGTTAACAAAGGTTGCAACCTTGTCCCTAACATGCTATTCCTTGATTCAGCTATGTTACTTAGCAGAGATATTTGATGCTGTGCATTTACTTTTTCTTTCTTTTAGAACTAAAGGAATGTCTCCTGATTGGAAACTTTCAACAAATGTTAGCAACAATCGTTATCTATTGCTGACATTATTTCATATTCTATATTTATTAATTGTATATTTAATATCCAGAAATGTGGAATGACTAGGCTAATTACTGTCACACACACACACAAAAACTGAATACAACAGACAATAGAATTTATAAAGAGAGTTAAAATTATTTTCAAGTTTCTTTTTACATATTATTATAGTAATGACAATGCCTTAACATTTAAATAATGATCATTGTTTGTTTGTCTGTTTACTACGCACTTTACACTTCACAAGGAATAAACCGTTAGACCACAAAACTACACTGTGAGATACATGTTGATTATTCTCATTATATCATTTAGTAAATTGAGACACAGAGAGGTTATGTAATTTTCACAAGGTAACTCACCTAGAAAATGGCAATGTAGAATTTGAACCCAGGGACTCTGGCTTTAGAATACATGCTTTTAATCATGGTATACTGTTCACCATGTTGGAAGTCTTTCACTTATTATTCACTTCAAAAACATAGAAGTTTATTTAAAAAATATTTTATATTTTATTCTCCACTACATGATCTTTTTAAAGATATTATGGTAAATTTCTTGAGTCTCCCTCAAATCCTCTGTATCTGGTACATTTTATTATAGTGTTCAGGAATTGTTTCTATTTTCCTAGATAAATGTCCAATCAACACTGCCTTGTAACATTATGACTATGTTTTCCAAATTGGTATAAAATTTCCAGAGTTTGAAAATTCTACTTATTGACATGCAGTTTCTTTTTCTTTCTTTAATTTTAGAGAAAAAAAATTGGGTCACATTCATTTTGTGCTGCAGTTGAAAACAATTCTTTCCTTGATTAATGATATTAATTTTATTATGCATGGAGCACAGAGGACACTACTTTGGGCATATTTATAATTGCTCCGTGAAAAACATTCTTTTACTTTTAGACATTTCATGGATGAAGTTTCATTGAGTTGGAAATTGTTGATTATGGACCAAGGTTGATATATATTTTCTATGTATTTAAGGGGTGTTTGTGTGTTTTCAAATGAGTTAGCTCTGCAAAACTTTGGTTTTTCTGTATTTTGGCTAAAGCCATATTCGTGTTTGTTGATAACTATATATGTATTTTATTAACTTTTGTGTTTGCCATATTGTAAATAGTTGTATTTCCTTACAAAAATACAAGTCTTCCATTCATTCCAAGGGTATATATTAAGTGGTTCTCTCAGATATTTTACAGCTAGAACTGTAAGGAGAGAAAAGTCAAGTTCAAACATTACTTTCATCACTAATAGCTGGCCAAGTTTCATTTTTAAGTTTGTAAATTCTGAATTTCATCATTGATTAAATACAGAAAACAGTCTTTGCATTTTATCGTGTCAGGGTAGGATTAAATGAGATAAGAATGGAACACACGTATCACAATATTCAACAAACTCTTCTTCCATATAACCAGTGACAGAGCCATGATAGGCATTGGAAATATGAAGAGCAATTAGCAAAGGTATTGTTTCTAAATGCCTAAATAGAGCCCCCAAGTAGATATCTCACTTGGAAATCCTGTTTCTTTATTTAACATGTCCAAAAGCGAACATTTTGCACTATTTACCCACCTACACCACCCTCTAAAATATCTTATCTCAGTGAATAATATACCAGGTCACTGAAATCAGCAATAGAGAATCAGTGTCATAGAGCATTTATTGTCAAATATATGCCAGAAATATATGAGAAACTAAGTGGTAAAAAAAAAAAAGTTAAATAATTAGGTAAAAAGAAAAAAAAAATCCAGCATCTATCTCGGATAATGTAGAAAATGATAAATTCAATGCGATATAGTTTAAAATTGTGTAGATGATTATGGGACACCAAAAGTAATACTGTATCTGACAAAAATTCTAGGTAAGGCATATTGGAAGAGATGCCAAGAGAGGGCTAAGTTGATAAAATTACCAGGTAACAGGGCAAAGATTTCCAAGTGGAGGTAACATCGCAATAAAAGTGAACAGACATAGGAAGAAAAGTGAAAATACATCCAGAAAAAGTAATGTCATAAAACTAAAAGGTGAACAAAGCTTCAAAGAAAAACGTATAATTAGAAAAGCAGCAGGGACATCTAATAAGGAGAAATCTACTTTGTGGCACTGTGAAGTTCATTGGTCACCTCGGGAACTAAAGGTCTGTCAGGGAAATGGGAGTGGTGAAACGCCCATACAATCTTATATGTAATTAATAACTTTAGCTACAGGTGATACAGCTAATCTAAAACCTGAACTTATTTAACTAAAAGGCTACACTTTATTTTGTACTTATAGAATCTAACATTACTCTCGATCAACCACAGAGAATATGAATACGCTAGGTTCATGGAACAACTTATAGCACACAGGCTAAATACAGCTTGCTGCTTCTTCCTGTAAATAAAATTTTATTGGAACACCACTATATCCATTAATTTATGTAATGTTTATGGAACATTTGTCCTATACAGTGAGTTCTCACTTAACGTTGTTGATAAGTTCTGAAACTTTAAGTTAAACAACATGTGATAAAACCAATTTTAACCATAGGCCTACTGACATAAACCAGAGTTAAGTTCACATGTCATCTCACCAACCTTATAAGAAAATGACGTTGAATGAAATGGCAGTATTTGAGGACCTGCTTTAGTGACAATTAGGACACAGATCACATGAACATAAAAACTTAAAATATGTACTCTGATCTGTCCCTTTATAAATCATTTGTCCACAGATGAATCAGATAAAGATGAACAGTATAAAAACCGTGAGATTGTAGAGAGTAATAAAACTTGGATGTATTTATGATATTATGCATTTAAAAAACACAGAAATTCATAGCATAGAGTGGACCTTAAATTAAATATTATTGTTTAGAGTGTCGGAGGATTACTTAGAGGGATACAGACTGTAACAAAAAACATCTAGCTGTATTGCAGATGTATGATGTAATTTCACTAAGGGGGTGGTAGGAAAAGCACTGACTGACCTAAGTAACTTTGGAAATAAGTAGAGTATAGAAACAATGGCAAAAGGGACTGTTTATAAACCCTTTAGTTGATAAAGTTTTTCTCACAGGAGTCATGATTAACGAATCCTACAGGGCTTTACAAGTATACTAGAAATTAACAATTAAATAAATGAGTGACAGATGGTTGAAGCCAGTTTTTCACTGATGCAGGAGGAATTTTCTGATAAGCAAGAAGAGGCTAGAAAGATTCAAGTTGTACTACATTAAAGTGGCAGACATTAGTAAAAACTGAAAATCAGCTTAATTTAGATACAAGTGGTTACACATAGAAATATTTATGTGTGTACATGGTTAGCATACACACAGAATTCCTTGCTCTGTCAGATGAAAGAACCTAAAAGGAGGACACACGAGTAGCAATAAGCATACCTATATCATGATTCAAGAAATATCCAAAATGAGCCTGGAGCAACTTATAATGTCATAAAGTAAGAAGTGTTACACAGACACACATACACATACACACAGAGGCACACACATAAAATGAGGTGTATGTCAGAGAGGAAGATAAGCCAAATGAATGAGCTCAAAATGGTCAAATCGAAACAACTTGAGCAAAAAAATAAAGGAACATTGGATTATAACACAAATTATAATGAAAATATTCATAAATCCATACTGATATAAATAAATGATTAAATAAATTTTAAAAAATGGGAATAATATTTCAAAGTGCCATGTAGTAGAATTCCAAATAATTTATTAAAATATAGCTACTCCATGATCGAGGAGAACATAAATTCCTACTACTTAAATATGGATTGCATATAGTGACTTTCTTGCAAAAAGCATAGTATGGAAATGGGAATTCAAAAAACAGCAACTTTGCATTGAAGAAATCTGACAAATACTACTTGAGACAAGTAATCAGGGTCAGATAACTCATGTATGCACCCTTGATATGTGATCACAAAGACACGGTAACATCTATGGTCTTCCTCCCCCAAATAAATAATTTCAATCTAATTATGCTAACAACATCAGATAAATTTCAATGGAAGGACTTCCTAGGAGGCACTTCATAGTACTCTTTGACACTGTTAAGGTTACTAGAAACAATGATAGTCTCAGGAATTTCTAGCTGAGAGAAGTGCACTGGAGAGCTTGAGCTGTTGTGTGAAATTGAGAACATGCTGATTATTTGAAAAGGTGTCCTGGGAAAAGCAAAGCAGCATTTCTGATGGGAATCCTAATGCAAGTTCTAATCTAAATGTTCAGACTCTGGGTGTGAGCAGAGTTATCATATTGTAAAATGCCTAGGCGGCAACTCAGAAAAACAAAAGTTGTTTTTCTCATCAAAAGAAGCTTAAGGAGATATGACAACTAAATGCAGTGTGGCATCCTGGATGGGATCTTGGAACAAAAGAAGATAATAAGTAAAAAATAAAAAAAAATTCAATAAAACATGGACTTTAGGTAATTATAATGTATTAGTATTGGTTCCCTAAATGTAGCAAATCTTTTATACTCAGGTGATAATAATACAAAAATCTGGGTGTGGGAATCCATAGGAAATCTCAGCACTATATATTCAAATTTCTGTAAATCTGAATCTGTTCTAAAAATAAAATGTATAAGTTTGCATTTAAATACAGAAATTAAAAAACCGAACTTTTTTAGTGCCTGCTTACTACCGAATGGTGATGATAATTAGAAGGATGAGGTGGAGGTGGAGAATGACAACTACTGTCATCAAAATGAGAAGACAAAAAAGTAGGTAGTTCGTTATCATTAAAATTATCGACTTTATACTGAATGTATTCTGCTTTTAAACAAGACCATAAACTTAATATTTGTAATCAGAGGCTAGGCATTTACATTTAGGTGTGTTTTAAAAAAACTCCCATCACTGAAAGGGTAAAGAAGATCACGGAAAGACTGAAGATCTTCAGTGACTGAACCACAAACAAGTCTTCATAATTTCTGCCTTTTATGTCATCTAGTAATAAATTAATTCCGTATTCATAAAAACTGAAAGTGTTTCAAAAGGACTTAGAGTTATTGTCTTGAACAGAAACTTGACCACTGAACTCATATAACAAACTGCTTTGTAAAAAGTTCCACGTTATGAAAAAGAAATAAATCAAATTTAAAGGTTGTTTAATTAAATTGATTTTTCTCATTGGCATTGGCAGGGACCTTCCTCCCTATCTCCCTGACTTCTGTTGCCCCGTAAAGTACAAAATACCTATCTCAGAACATCTGGGAAGGTAAACCCAGCCCTTAAATCCAGTTCACCACTCACTTTGACAAGAGTAAGAGGAAAAGTGACTCAGGATTGTTGATTGGAAAGAGCGTTAGTTATATGAGAGTCATGTTTTACTTTTGATGCTCTCTCCCTCTCTAGTCTCTTGTCTCTCCCTAAGTCAGGCTCTCTGTCTCTGTCTGTCTGTCTGTCTCTCCCCACCCCCACCCCCATCTTTCCAATATAATCAAGACCAGTATGCTTGTCATCCTCCAGATGCTACATGGATAACCTCATTATTGTTTGACTGTGTTCTTCTCCTTAAGTAAGAAGTAGTAAAAAAGCTTCTTTTTGCCTGATATAATAGTATTCTGATTTAATCTATCCTCACCAACCATGTGGCCAACATATCCCAATAGGCCAGGACACCTATAAAGATATCTATTATTGTGCATAATTGTATACGAAAAAAAATGATTCTCATTTCTTTTTAGAAAAAACAGGTAACCTATCATTCCTTTAAACTTATTCACACATTCAGTGGCTAAATGCTTAACATGTATAAGACACTTTTAAGTGTGTGATATTAATATTATTGTTTTGGCTACTTGTAACTTAACCCTGCCGTAAACTTATTATCAGTCATAAGGCAATGTATCTAGAATCTCTCTCTCTCTCTCTCTCTCTCTCTCTCTCTCTCTCTCTCTCTCTCTATATATATATATATATATATATATATATATATATATACACACACACACACACACACACACACACACACACACATACATATATATATATACATATATATATATATATATATTCTCAATTTCTCTTATAGTTTCCCTTGTTTGCCATCCTTTTTTTTTTACTTGTTTTAATGAAAGATCTGAAGAGATCCATTATGGGTAAAAGAAAAGAAAGGTGAAAAATGCTCATTAAACCAAGAGGTGCTCATGTCCTGCATTAAATTCTAGCAACTGAAGTGTTATTTTCTATTAAGGATTTTTGCTCAGACTCTTTATGAATAATAACAATGTGCAATTCCTCCACACACCTTTTATATCTTTTCTAAATATTTCTCTATCTAGATCCCAGAGCTACCTATGAGAATACATGCTCGCAAGTTTAATTCTCCAATCTTCTCATGTCTATTCACCTACTCATGTAGAGTAGTTATAAACAGAGCAGTAATTAACAAATAATTTTCAAGGAGACAAATATAGTAGTAGCAGTTAGGCAAAACTCTGATGCAATTCTCCTGAGGAACAGAGAAGTGATAAATTATATTTCCCATGGTCAACAGAAGTTATTCTTTCTGCTTT
The DNA here is from genome assembly GCA_003508835.1 of Eonycteris spelaea. Taxonomy (NCBI): domain Eukaryota; kingdom Metazoa; phylum Chordata; class Mammalia; order Chiroptera; family Pteropodidae; genus Eonycteris; species Eonycteris spelaea. Next base: position 11,940 of record PUFA01002237.1, on the reverse strand, counting down.
TAAAATTGTTTTTGTATGAAGATGAAATATAAAAAAAAATCATGAACTTTATAACCAGTACCTCTTTGGTTAAAAGTTAAATACTGGACATTTGGGAAAACAGAACTTTAGGGCATGGTTTCAGTTCATTGTTGTATTTAGACAAGATTTTGTGGAAATGAAAAGTAATATAAAAATAAAACTTAGTAACATGTTTGGAAGAGATAGTATTAACAATGCAGGAATAAAAGTAAGAATTCTAAATGAGAACAATTTAGTGCCATCTAGAATTTGCAAGATGGTATCTTCTAAAGTCTTCAGAGAAAGATTTAAAATTCATTTGAAGAACTGGGGCAGTTTTCAAGGTTAGAAAGATTAGTTATAGGATTTGTGATATTATTTGAAGATACTATGGAATTTGGGGAACTAGAGTTGTTAGGACCTTGCAGCAAACTCTGGTGATATGCAGCTCAACAGGTCTCATGGTCAGAGATCTGGAAAGTTTCAATGAAACCTACACGATTGGATCCCACAGCATTGCAAACACATGGATTAATGAAATCATTTTCTACCTTCAAGGCAGATTTTATCTAGTTGTGGGAGAATGATAGAGACAAGAAGAAAGTTTATGACGTTAAGACCTCAAATCCAAGAAAAGTAGAACATCTGATAAACTCAAGACAACTGAAATCAAATTTGGCTTACCTATAGATCCTTAAAATTGTGTGTACTACCTTGTGATGATACCTAGAATTTGTTGGTAGAAAGATGATGGAGACATTTTTAGGATCATTGGTATTGGGAAATCACTGCTGTAAGGCCATCTCAGAAACAAAGTGCTAGAGAATCCAACTCACATTATGTAAATTATGTCTATATTTTTTCTCTATTTAACAACACATATTGAAGACCTTGAAGTTCACTCATGTCTTCAATAAACATCCCAAACTACAGGTTTCATATCACCTTTCTCCTTTTTGATATTTATAATTTCTACCTCAAGCTGAGAAATAGGCATCCCATGAATCTTCATTTTCAGCTTCGTCATCTCTAACATGCACTAAATATTTTAAAGAGTTGGTATAAGGACAAAATTAGATTATAAATGGAATTGTATTATTGCAGTTGTTCAATAAAATTTTATTCTGTATATACCAGTGTCAGCACCATACCCGGTGTCAGAGACATTAAGATGGATTAGATAAGGGTTTTTTTCTGAGTTTATTTATAGTTTCCAAGCCAATATCTGTGCTAGCAAGCTGTATTCCCTTAATTAAACATTAAGATAGGTGGTTTTTATGAAATGTGTTTCCTTAGCCAGACCACCTTTCAAAATTTCTTCTCTCAGTGATGTCACCTCAACTCAATGACCAGTAAAAGAGAGCCAGTTCAAGTCGTTGGATATTTAAGTGCCATATACCTGAGTACATTTTGATGTATAATTTAACAATTTTAATCTGTGCTTAATGCTTAATTCATGACCATTCAGAAAAGAATTTTAGGATGGTGAGATATGACAACAAATTAGATGATAGATTTATTTCATATACATTAGAATTATGATACATTAGACTGGATTTCTTATGTAGTCTCAAAAATGACAATTGCTGTTTTTAAATAGGATAAAATATTAATATTTAATTTCACTTTATAGAAATGTCTGTCATTAAGAGTTTGTTGAGCATCATTTTTTTTTCATAATTTTTTACTTGTATGTCATGTGTGGACTAGAGATGATCAGATCTGTGTGTTTTAACTAATTCTTTATCCAAACAAGTGGAAAGCATTTCATCGGGAGTTAGAGCCTTACTATCTTGAATGCAAAAGTAGAATTTTGTATTTCAGTACACTTGCGATTGCAGAGACTTATCAAGAATGTTTTTCTCAGTGTGTTGTTGTTGTTGTAACTGGAAACAAAACATGACAAGGAGAAATCAAGAAGCATCCGTAGAATGGAAAAACTTGAACACTTGGTCTTGAATCTGTTTGGTCTTCACACCATAAACAACAGGATTGAGCAAAGGTGGAATAAGCAAGTAAAGGTTGGACAAAAGAATATGAATGTAAGGTGGAATATGAATACCAAACCTGTGTGTAAAGAAGGAGAACAAACCTAGGAGATAAAACTCAAAGAAGACACAAATATGGGCAATGCAGCTGTGAAGGCTTTAAGCCTGGCTTCCCTTTGGGGAAGACTAAATACAGATATAAATATTTGAATGTAGGAGAGTGTGATGAATATTATGTCAAAGCCAAGTATACTGAAAGCCGCAAACAAACCATAGATCTTGTTAATTCGAATATCTTCTGCTGCCAACTTCACGATGGCCATGTGCTCACAATAAGAATGGGAAACCACAGTGGCTCGGTAATATTTCAGCCGGTGTTTGATGAGGATGAGACATGGAGTCACAAGGAGGGCTGCTCTGAGTGTCACTCCAACACCAATCTGTGTGAGAAGTTGGTGAGTAAAAATGCTTGCATGTCTCAGAGGATCACAGATTGCCACATAGCAGTCAAGGGCCATGGCCAGCAGAATACCTGACTCAATACACTGGAAGGTATGAATGAGCCACATCTGCAAGAGACAGGCATCAAAATATATTTCCGGTAAATGGAACCAGAATATTCCTAGCAGTTTTGGTAGGCTGCAGGTACTGAGAACAATGTCTGTGGCTCCAAGCATTGTCAGGAGAGATACATAGGTTCATGGAGGCTGGACTCAGATTTAATGATGACCTGGAACAGGGAATTCCCAAACAGAGTGATGATGTACATGGCACAGAAAGGAATGCCAATCCAGAACTGCACAGACTCCAAGCCAGGAATCCTAATCAGTGTCAGCACTGAGGGCATGAAGACTGTGTCATTGAGTTTGGGCATGTTGGCTTACAACTCCCTATTTTAGAGCTTCTGATTCAAGGTGGTAGTTTGTGTTGAGTGTGTCATCTTCTATTTTTCTGTTCTCACCTATATTTATACAATCAGAGGTTGAATGTGGTTTCAAATGGCATTTTGTGAGGCATGCTCATTTTAATTTTGCAATTAAGTTGTTCCAGGAATGCAGATACAGGCTCCCGAACGATTTATCTTAAATTTCAAGTCTCTTCTCTGTCTTTTCTCCTCCTCACCCACTCGCCCACCTGCGCGCGCTCTCTCTCTCTCATTCTCTCTCTCTCTCTCTCTCTCTCTCTCTCTCTCTCTCTCTCACACACACACACACACACACACACACACACACACACACACACACAGATACTGACAGGCATATAGACACTTCGAGAGAAGACACGTTCTAGTAATGTAAGAGCATATGGTTGTGTATTGTTGGTTAAAAACTATCCTATTGAATATCAGTTTTGTTTTCTTTGTTAATAGAATATGAGTACTTATGGTGATATATTGATATATTACTAAATATTCCACCCCCTTGCATCCTTTCTGAAGAAGCAATTAATCAAGAGCTTAAGCAGAAAGAAATACTCACTATTTCAAATGTTATAGTAATATTAAGCCAATAAGAACTTGTAAAGTAGGGTCCTAAATGTCAAGGGGACAATCACCTACTGGGCAATGTGATATTATAAGTGTCATGGTAAAAATATATACATCAAGCATAGGGAAGTGTTGTGGCACAGTATTTGGACCCTACCTTTATTCCAGAGGTGGGTGCTAGGGAATTTTTCTTCAGAAACTTCGATAAAGTAGATATTTTAGGGTAGAAAATAAAAATGACATATGAATCAAAATTTCTCATAAAAATTTAGAACTGCAAATTTTGATATGGGAAAATTTCTACTTGATAAAATAATGTAAAATAAAGTAAAAGTTGCTAAGTAGTGTATTTCTCCAGGAAAATTTTTAAAATTAAATTTATGATCAGTAAATAATATATTTGAAAATATGTACAGAACAAAATGATCTTAATTGCTATTATTTTAACAAAATACATCAGAAATTATCAACATGAGAAATAAAAATATTTCAAATGCATTACAATATTGAAGAGGTGATTATATTTGTTCAGTATGATTCAATTTATCATATAATTTCTTGATAAAAACAACCAGTTTTCATCTATTTTCTATAAATATGATTGATATTATAGCATAGAGTATAATTATTGTTTGCTTTAATAGGATAGGGTAAAATGTCTTGAAATTTTCATCTAACTCAACCTTGAATTAATTACAAACAACAACAACAACAACAACAACAACAACAAGGTTTTCCTGGACAAGATGGTATACGAAGGTGTTAAAATAATACAGGAAATTCATATTATTTGGATTTATCTTTTTAATAAAAGTGTGGTGATTTTCCACAGCCTTCATGCATCTCTTTCCTTTTTTATGTCTCCTTCAACTACCTTTTCCTATATAGGTTACCCTAGAATAATATTACATAGCTCAGTTTCCTGTTCTTCAAGTCCATTCATTCTATGAAAGTGTTAGTTCATATTCTCATTTATACATTTGTCTACAATTTCCATATAAAAGATGGCATAATCTAGTATTATAATCTCAGAAATTTATTTTCTCTTACATATTGAGATTAATACACAATTAATTTAGATTATAATTTTCATAGTGTTCAATTCCTTCTAGCATCTTTATCTACTTCAGAATCTCTATTGATGTCCCATCTAACAAATTCTTTAGAATTCACTTTCTCTTGGCAATAGGATGAATTTAGCTTGATGAATGAGATTCCTGGATTTAAAATTTTATCTAAATTTTCAAAATTAGAAAAGATATAAGTATAAAAATGCATAACCTATTTTATAACTGGGGTACAGATATAGCAAAGTTTGAGAGATAATTATAATTTCTAAGGCTGGATTCTACATTTAATTATGTACAGTGGGTGACCTCATTGTAGAAAGATAAAGAAATTTATGTAATTAAGAGAAAGTAGTAAAAAGCTAATTTGGATTTATATTTGCTTAGTCTTCCTCAGTCCAACATTACCAACAACACAACCAATATATTTCAGTGTGATTAAGACTTCTGTAGAAAGAATTTTTATGTCTCTTTTTGTAAATGGCAGCAAAATACCAATTTCTCTAGGGAAAAAGGCACTAAATGTTTTTCTCTTCTTCCAAAGTCTCATCCATGAAGTGGCTAATTCATGTACATTCAGCTTCTGAATACCTGTCCATTTCCTTGTCTCATCTCCGTGATTATTCTTTTCAGTCCCTTTTGCTCACCTATATTGCTGGAATATTATCCCCATTGTTTTCACTAACTTAGATCTTTCTGTCTCCTAATTCACACCTTACTACACTATCCAAAGTTTTATTTTTAATGAAATATAAAAATTTATGTAGCTATAGTATTTAATACTTCCCAGCATGAAGGCTACATGAAACTACCTGGTATCTGTACTTTGTCCACGTGGAAAACTTTATGGTGAAATGTTAAGATTACAAATTCTGGAAGTCGAGTTTAAGCTCTAGCACTATGAGTACTGTGTTCTCTGCCAAGTTAGTTAATAAAAGTTTTCTGGGTCTCAATTGCCTCAGCTAATCAATAAAGATAATAATCATCCTTCTTCATTAGAATAAGAGAATTACTTTAAAAACAATGCTTGAAATCTTTATTTGAAAACAATACACTTATAAGAATCTTTGACATACAAGAACTAAGTGACTGTATGCTGTTGATATTATTGTCATTCACTTCAACCTTCCTTATAAACTTGTTACTAGTCATTAAGAAATGCATTTTGGAATTTTATAAAGTATTTCAAAATGCTACAACATGCTCTTATGCTTCCCTGTGCTAATAGTCTGTTTCTTTCAGATTTTCTCCTTTCCCCATGACTTCATCTAACAAATATCTGTTTATTATTCAAATCTCATCTCAAGCATCACCTCCTCTATGAGAAACTCTTGATTTCCTTAAATAGAAGTCCATATATTTGCTTTGTTCTTAGTGAAAGAGATAGACTGTCTAATAAATACATCCCATTAAAAATTAATGAAAAAGAATTTAATTTCTCCTAAATTAATTAAATATGCCAAATATATAAATTTTATTTCAGATACAAATCCATTTGCCCTATTGCTTTCCAGGTGTACATCTGTGGGGCTAAATGGAGGGTGAAGATTAGGAAAAACATAGACTCAATCTAGAAAAATACCTTGTATTCACGTCCTGGATTAAATTCTAGCAACTAAATTATTATTTTCTTTTAAGGGTTTCTGCTCAAACTCTTTATGAATAATAACAATGTACCTTGAGTTATAAGCCTTCCCTTCTTCTGTTGACCTGAGCAAAGATACATACCTCTCTTAATTGCAGATTTGGAGAAGTTTATTGTTTCTGAGAGAAGAAAAGAAAGGGGAAATAACCACTGGACCAAGAACAAATCAGCACCATTTTTATAAGAGCTTTCATGTCCTAGCTCAAGACCTAAATGAAATATTAATCTCTTTTTTCAGAATGTCTACTCGGAGCTGACACTTATTTGGAGCTAACCCTTTTATGCAATTAGAATTTCAATTCCCTACAATCCCTTTGGATCCTTTCCAAATGTGTCTTTCTAGATATCATAGGCACCTGTGAGAACATGTACGCACAAACTTAATTCTCTAATCTTATGCACATGTTGGCATAGCATTCTATGCAAATAAAGAAATACATTCTCAGAGGCAAATATAGAACAAAAATAGTATCAGCATTTGGGCAAGGGCTATGATGCAATTCTCCTGAGAAATGGACATGACGAAATCATTTTCTCTAAAGGCCACAAAATTTATTCAGTTCTCCTTTTATTTAAATTATGACTATTTTGCATGAGGAAAGTATATATATCAGAAGCTTTGCAAGACTCCTGTATCTCTCTCCCTGAATCTTAGTGACCCCAGTTCTCTCCATAAAGTTTTAGTAGAAAAGTCTTGGTCTTAGACTGCCCTTAACACTTAAGTTAATAAATGAGATGTCACGTAATGCCAATATAAACCGTAGAATACTTATTCTGGCTTTGCGTGACTACTAAAATGGAATGTATCAGTAATGAGAAGGAGTTAACTCCAATTCAAAAACACCATCTCTAGTACATACAGGGACTCAAAATTTAACTTCATGAAAGTAAAATTGAGATGGTGAAAATAAACTCTTCTTCCCCAAAACTGATCTAAATTCTCTTGACACACCTGTCTGAACCCTGTGGACTTTTTCACAAATAATTCTCCCTTATGACGATAAATCACCTCTGGTAGTTGTCAGTTTTTAAGTAATGGATGATGCTAGGCAACTCCTGCTATGCAGAACCAACTACCCTGTCTTCCATGTGAGCTGGCTTATAGAAACATTTATTATTGTGGTTATTTTTAAAAAGTCCCATTTTACACAAAATGGCATTACACTGATTCATAATCCTTGCACTTTCCTCAAAATGTATATTTAAAATTATTACTATCCTGAAGCATCCAAGAGTAGTTAACATAGCTTTTGCTGTTTTACGTAGAGAAAGTGTTGATCTGAGGGTGATACTTCCTGGTTTCTGAAGGAATAAACATTTATCCATAGATGTATTACTACTACTACTACTACTACTACTACTACTACTACTACTACTACTATTACAAAATCAATTAAATTGTGAATTGGGAACTCTGCAGCTCTCATGCTCTTTTCTTTTTAGAAATAATTCTGACAAACAGATAATTAATATAAGTAACATATTTCTGACTTCCTGGCTGACAGGGCATACTGATCTAGCCTGTGTATTCAGAGTCTCTTTTACTACAATCTTAGATAAATGTACTTACCACTATTCATGCCTTCTTTAGACCTTGTTTTCCTCATCTATAAAGTGATAAAATTTAGCTTTTTGAGTTTGAAACTCTTAGGCTGCCCTAAGTTTCTATAACTCTATGAGCTGACCAGGGATGTTTTGTACACACAGAGAGAACCTGAACAAGAACTCTGCAGTCTACAAGCCAGGGTCTTCATCCCCACTGTTGAAGGACAAAATGTCTGGAGGGAACAGGTTCTTGATTTTTTAAAAAATTTTAATTAGGTTCAAGTATATAATACATTGGTTAGACATTTATATAGTTTATAAAACAATCCCCCTAATTGCTCCTTCTCTCCTCTGGTTTTCCACCTAGCCAATATATTAATGCTGACTGTATTCCTTTTGCTGTGATCTCCATCCCCATGACCAACTATCAACTACTAATTTGTACTTCTTTAACTCTTCACCTCTTTCTCCCAGTCCCCCAACCCTCTCCCCTCTGTCTGTCACCAAATTGTCCACTATATTTGTGAGTCTGTTTTTGATTAGTTTGTTCTTTTTGTTCCTTAGCTTATGCATATAAGTGAAAATGTATGGCATTTATCTTTCTCTGTCTGATTATTTCACTCAGCATAAGAACCTCTAGGTCTATCCATGTCGTGGCAAATGGTAGGATTTCATTTTTCTTAATGGCTGAGTAATATTTCATTGTAAAAATGAACCTTAATTTCTTTATACAATCATCTGTTGTTGGGCATTTAGGTTGCTCTCATATCTTGGCTATGAAAAATTATGCTGCCATGAATATTGGGGTGCATAGATCTTTACGAATTATTGTTTGGGTTTTCTTTGGATAAATACCCAGAAATGCAATTACTGGGTCAAAAGGAAGATCCATTTTTAATTTTTTGAGAAACGTCCAGACTGTTTTCCATAGCTGCTATACCAATTTACAATCCCACCGACAATGTATAAGGATTCCCTTTTCTCTGTATACTTGCTAACACTTGCTGCAAGGTCAGCTTCTTCCACCTTGGGCCTGAATGAACCACCCCAGGGCAGAGGCAGCTGCCTATTAACAGTGAGGCAGGCACTTTGAGTATCGAATGGAGCAGGAGCTCAGGGAGTCAAGGGCCATCAGGCCAATAGCCTCAGTTTTCTTCAATTTCTGTGTCTGCACATTCCTGCAGTAGTCACAGATTACATGGAGACAAGCTGCTGTCTGGGGCAGTCCCACAGACCCCTGTAATCCCCTCATGAGCTACTGCAGCTCTTCCCCCAACAGTGTTTTCCCCAAACTTTTTTCCCCAAAATGCGCTCACTGTGCTAGGCAAGGTCCGTTGCTTGAGCAGAATGCACAACCCTGGAGCCAAGCAGGGCATGCGAGGCTGACTGTCAATGGGCTGCAGGCACTTTGTGGCTTGGGTGAAGCAGGATCTCAAGGAGACAAGGGCCATCGTGCCAATTTGGCCTCAGTTTTGCTGCAACTTCTGTGCCCGGGCATTCCCACCGTTGTCATAGATCACAGAGACACCAGCTGCCATCTGGGGAGGTCCCATAGACCCCTGTGCTTCCTGGACACCCTATTGCAATTCTTGCAGGCAGCAGATACTGATTTTCATTCAGTGCCGTCCTGTGCTAGTCAAAGTTTGTTGTCCGCGTGGATCGGAAAATAGGGGGGAGGGGCAGGGCTATGGCAGTTCCCTGTCAATGGGTCACCTGGGACAATTTGTGGGTAGGGTGGGGTGGGATCTCAGAGAGAGATGATAACAGTCAGATTAATATAGCCTCAGTCTTGCTGCAACTTTGGTAATCGTTCACATGTTCCCACAGAAGTCCCAGATCATAGCAAGACCAAGTTTGTGTTGGCAGCAGTGATCTGTCTAAAACTACCTCCAAATGCATGTTCCCAGCACTGGCAGCTAGCTGAGAATGCGTGGTGCAGGGCGTGGTAGCCATCCAGCAATAAGCCCCAGGTGGTGTGCAGGTTAGGTGGGGTGGGCTGATCCCCTCCCACTAAGGCTTCCTAATGGCCCTGTAGGTTCAGTGGGCATAGTCAAGCTGGCCATGTCTGTAGATTGCCTTGTAGATAGGCTGGACTAAGGCACAATGGTGGCTGCCCTTCCAGTCCTTCATTCTGGCATTAGGTAATGCAGACTTTCTTGGTATGGATCCCCTGCTAGCCTCTGACCCACCACTGGTGTCCCAGGTGAGTATCTGCAGGTCAGAAAGCCTGTGCGCAGGTCCTTCAAAGGGGCATCTAGGGTTTCTGTTTCCAATAACTGACATTAAATCCCCTCTGGTTTTAATGTCAGTTATTGGAATCTCCTCTTCCCTGGGCTGGGCCCCTGGGCTGGGAGCCCCCAAATAAGACCAGGACCTCGCTCTTCTTCAGGAGACTCTCTGCAGCCTCGCTCTCTCTCCCGGTGATCCTCCACCACCTGTGAGTGTGGGTCTGGCCTGCTTGATGGCTTTACCCCTCTTACCAGCTTTAATATGGCTCATTTATGTTTGCAGAGGTAGGTGTTACCACCGACTGGACTTCCGGTGATTCTCCGCATTAATTATTTTATAATTTGGTTGTAACTTCAATGTGGACCCCAAACAAGCTCTGCTGCTGGACAAGCCCCAAGTGTGTCTTGTTCTTGATTTTTAAAAATTCACGTAGATTATAAATGCTTCGGTTATTCCCTTTTTTTCTAATTCCCACAGTTACTAAGGTAAGGAACATAGACTTGCTTTTAGATTTTGTGTGAAGTGAGGACTTGGGGTTGGAGAGGAAGGATAGTCTTAGAGTAAAATAATGAGTGTAAGGACAGAAGTCTGAGAATGATATTTCTTCTTTAAACCAATCTATTATATTTCTGAAGGAGATAGGAGGCAAAATTAAATTGTTATTGTTTTCTTAACGAACTGTGGTTCACATCCAGGTTCCTCCTCCAATTGTGTGACATTGATTAAATGACATGTTTTGTTACAATAGTTCTCCCATCTATGGAAACTGTAATTTTAAAGTTGTGAAAACTATAATGTAACCTATGAAAATTTAATGACATATAGGGCATAAGAAATGATCACTAATATGCATGTAGGATTTAAAATCCACTGTTATCCAGGCAGTTCTTACCTTTTAGCTTTATCCTTTGGTACCCTCTGCCTTTGTATTTATTTCTCCAATAGTGAATACTCTATAGTGAATACCCAATTATTACTCAGTTAGTATAAAGATAATCTTTGTAACAGGTTACTTTGTAATGGAATCTATTCAGAATTTATTACCTTTTCACAACCTCTTGCACAAATGTCTTCAGGTAAATTCAACAGAAAACAAAAAATATGTAACAAATATATATAACAGCATATGTTTGAAAATCTTTAAAATATTCCAGTTTGCACTTTTTTCTTTCATTTTCAAAGTGTATTACTTAATTTTGCTCATAAGGTAATCACATAATCTGAACTTTAGAATATGATAGTCACATGATTTCCTTAGTAAGCTTCAAAGTTTCTATGAGCATTTATGGAGTGAGAGGGATAGTACTGAGGTTTCAAATATTAAAGCTTTCTGCATAACCACAATTTTTTTGATGTTTAGATTATTGAACACAAAATCACTGTATAATGTCTTCAACTTAGTCCACTTTCTAGTCCTAAAAGTGTTAGCTATGTTTCCTTTTCTGTCTCTCTAGTTCTTTCTTTTCTTTTCTATTCTTTTTTTCTTTTCTTTTCTATTCTTTTCTTTTCTTTTCTTCTTTTCTTTTCTTTTCTTTCTTTTCTTTCTTTTCTTTTCTTTTCTTCTCTTCTCTTCTTTCTCTTCTCTTCTTTCTTTCCTCCTTCCTTCCTTCCTTCCTTCCTTCCTTCCTTCCTTCCTTTCCTTCCTTTCCTTTCCTTTCCTTTCCTTTCCTTTCCTTTCTTCCTTCCTTTCCTTCCTTTCCTTTCCTTTCCTTCCTTTCCTTTCCTTTCCTTTCCTTCCTTCCTTCTTCCTTCCTTCCTTCCTTCCTTCCTTCCTTCTTCTTCTTTCTTTCTTTCTTTCTTTCTTTCTTTCTTCTTTCTTTCTTTCTTATTTAAATTACATTTATTGGGGTGATATTGGTTAATAAAATTCAATGGGTTTCAAGCACACAATTTAAGATGTCATATGTATATTGCGCTGTTTGTCCACCCCCAAGGCCAACTTTCCTTCCATCACCATGTATTTAATCCCCTTTATTCTTA
>PUFA01002236.1:0-29619 GCA_003508835.1 Eonycteris spelaea | reverse complement strand
TAAAAAAGAAAATAAAAAGAAACTCCAAACCCAATGAGCACCTGTTTGCATCACAGGATACCCCATTGGAGTTGTTTTCAAATCTAAGGTGCATTGGAGTCAGCTGAGAGCTTATTAAAACACAGAGGAGTAGCCCCATCCTTGGAGTTTGACTCAGTAGGTCTGGGTGAGGCCCAAGAATTTTCATTTCTAACAAGTTCTCAGGTGATGCTGATACAACTGGTCTAGACACGACATCAGATAAAGAACTACTGCTCTAGCTAATGCCCAAGATTAGGTACTTCAGAAACAGATACCGGACCCTCTCTTCCCATCTATATAACACAAGACAGTGATGCCCACATCCTATAGGATTACTGAAAAGAATAAAAGGGAACCATGCAAGCAGGAGCCCTTTGTCGACTGTAAAGTACCCTACAAGTAGTTATTATTATTACAGCTTCATAACAGATTCGCTCCTTAATAATTAACTGTGGTGTCTTCTCCTCCTCCTCCTACTCCTTCTTCATTATTGTTTTTACAACTCTAGTAATTTTATTTATTTTTAAGTGTTCTTTTTCTCAAAGAATGGGCCTTTCTCTTTGAGCTCCAGTGTTACTGAGTCTGACTCACCTTCCTTGAGTGTATTCACACATTTGGACCCAAGCTGCTCATTGCCATCTTTAGGCGCTAAGAAGAAAATAAAAACAATTGTGGTACATGGCACTAAATTCTCACATTACTCAAGCGAAAGTCATCACAAGAGTTAAGAACAAATGAGGAGAACTAAGCAGTTTATCAGTGGTCATCAACGAGCTAAGATTCTACAGTCTCATTTTACCTCCTCTTCCCCTATCTTTGCCATTTGAACATTAGGCTCCATCCCAGTATCTCCCTGATACTCAGGCAGATGCAGAGAACAAAAACGAGGTGCCCTTTGAAAGGGGACACTGAAGGTCTTGACAAAGATCCTTCTGCATTTGCTGTGTGATTCAAGTCATCACAATATCTTTCTTTACTTCAGAGCTGTGGACTGGTAGGCAATCATTATATTATTGCTATGTCGGAGGGGAAAGAACCAGTCCATGGAGTCAGAAAGCCCTGATGCAATCTTTATTTTGCTTTGGACACATCATTTAACTTCTCTAAGCCTTAGTTTTTATATCTGTAAAATAGACATAACACTATTTGCTTCCCAGAGTTGTTATGAAGGATAAGGTATGGGTTCTCACTCACTGTCTAACAGATGAGGTGTTTAATAAATGATATTGGGGAAATCCTCTTTTCCCCAGCTTTATTTTTTCATGTGGATGGATCTCCACTAAAGAACATGACTTTGGGGCCCCATCCTTCAGCTTTCTAGTGCAGCTGGCATGAGTTAATTTTGGATTAGTAAATTTTGCAAAAGGATCTAGAGACATGTGGCTCAGCCCCTTATTTCTTTATTGAAGACAGTGGGTGGTTTAGAGCTTCTCACCTATGACAAAATGTGTTTTCCTCTGCCTTCAGCCATGGGTCTGCCTTCAGACCCATCCTCCTGAATTAGTGGGCAACTCTAACTCAAGGGCAATTTGGCAAGTTCTGTGGCCAGCTCTACACCATGCCCATATCACTATTTCAGTAATAAAGGTGTTATTTTGATTTTTTTTTGCCTAACTCTTGTTTGTGTCTATATCTTAATTGGTTCTGACATTAGGGAAGAGGGATGTTGTCTACTAGCTTCCTATACTCCAGCAATAATTCTTATCATCTCAACAATGAACGAAATTATTTCATCTTTCTAAGAAGGAATAAAACAGAGAGAGACACTTCCCTCCACTTACTGTAGTTCTCTGCCAGGACAGGCACCAGACCACACTTGCCTGCTGTGTAGATAAATCCTCCATCTAAGGTCATGGCATCAGCTTCTCCTTTCTGAAGTTAAGAAATAAATCACTAGCACAACAATGAGGCTATTATTCTTTCTCATTGACCCTCATTGGCTTCATGTCACATGTCCTTGTGATTAACCAAATCATGGCTCACCCCCAAAGCTCCTGCCACATAAACATGGGTTTAGAAAAATGGACATGCATTTGGCTTGTCGACCCAGGATCAAGAGCCCAGCCCAGGTCATGCTCCTTGAACATCTCTGTCTTCTCATGAGACCCATGCTGACTGCTGGACATACTCTCACTATAGCTACACTATATCATTGTCACTCAACAGTCCACACAGCCAGACTCAAAGACTGCATTCATCTGTTCCTATGGAACATGTTTTCTTCCGATTGGCAGAGTTCGATTCTGTTTCCATAACCCCATTAACATTACACTCAGAGCCCTGACACAGCAAAAATTTTTAATAAATAATTTCTCTACTTAAATAATTCATTACAGGCATACCTCAGAGATATTGCATTTTGGTTCCAGACCACCATAATGAATTGAATATTACAATAAATTAAATATCGCAATAAAGCAAGTCACATGGATTTTCTAGTTTCCCACTGCGTGTAAAAGTTATGTTCACACTATACTGTAGTCTATTAAGTGTGCAATAGCATATGTCTAAAAAGCAATGCACATACCTTAATAAAAAATACTATATTGTTAAATAATGCTAACCATCATCTGAGCCTTCAGCAAGTCTTACTCTTTTTGCTGGTAGAGGATCTTGCCTTAAATCTGCAAAGAAAACCCCGAATATCTACAAAGCTCAATAAAGCAAAGCACAATAAAACAATGCCATAATAATTAACTTATTTTAATCAATGAATTTTTCCAACAGAGCAAACAATGTATACTTACAGTCATAAATAAGGTCATTGATTTAAAAAAAGAGAGAGAGAGAGACATACACACACTTTGCCTCTGATCTGTTAACTGCTTTTCTAGAAATCTATTTCTTTGTAAATCTGCTATTTAAGACAGCAGCAACTATAGAAGGAAAAACTAACCAGGCCCTTACTCTGCGCCAGGACCTTTTCTAAACACGTTATAGTGATTCCCTCCTGTATTCCTAAAAAACCCAATAAGGTAGGTACTATAATTTCCTCTCTTTTATAGTGTAGTAAACTGAAGCAGAGAGAGGTTAAATAATTTGTCTAATAAATAAGAAGCCACTAAAACTTAAACATAGGTAGTTTAATTCCTCAGCTTCTGCTCATTAGCACTGTGCCACACAGCCTCCGGGTAGGACTACTCCAAAGGACACATCCCATAAAATGGGTGAAAAATCTACCTCATGGGGTTTGTCGTGAGGATTGCATGAGTTCATGCAAGTTAAGGGTTCATACACATGCTTGGCGCATAGTAAGTAACTTCAGAAATATTAGCTGTCATCAATATTACAGACAAACTCAGAAATGTTGACAGCTGAAGAACAAAATCTTCCTCCTTGTATTATCTATCATAGAGAATAATTTGGAAATATTGCAAATTTAGACATTTAGAAATTGGTTAGATAAAGGCAGCAATATTTGGTGGAATATTATACAGCTATTAAAAATACGTTTTAAAAACTTATTGGGTGATGTTAATAAAATTATACAGGTTTCAAGGACACAATTCAACAATACATCGTATGTATTTTGCATTGTGTGTTCACCACCCAAAGTTAAATTTCCTTCTGTCACCATATATTTGACCCTCTTTACCCTTTTCTACCTCCCCCTAAAAACATTTTAAATGAATACTTCATCATCTAACAAAGTGCATCAACTGTGCTCAAGAATTGAAGTAATAATAACAATAGCTAATGTTTATTGGCTATTTACTATATGCCTGGACATGTTATGAGCACTCAAATTCATTTCATCTTTATAGATGACAAATTTAGGAGACTGTATACATTGCAAGATCTTAATCTTATGAGTTGGTCTCAGGGAGGTTTACCAAAATTAGAATCTCCTTTCCTAAGAAAGTCTGTGTGTCTTCTAAGTTTGTCAAATGTTCAGTGTTTTACTTGTAAATTTGTTTTTTCTAATCACAAAAGTATTATCTGTTCATAGAGAAATGGAAAGTTAATAACACAACTTTATAACTCAAAAATTATGTGAGTTATGAAGTTGTGAATATTATTTCTTTTTTATGTCTTTTCCAGTGCGTAATATTTTTATCACAGAAAAAAAAAATTAAACTTTCAACTAAAGGACTGAAAAAGTTGATTTGCTTTCACAATCCACAGGGCCCGGACCGCATCCTGGGATGCCGCCCCACTTCACACAGGTCCTAGGCAGGACACCACTCAGCTCCCTGGTCACCAGAACTAAGCACCAAAGAAATCTGGGCCTTGGACTGGCTCTTTGTTTCTGCCAGGCCCTGAGTTCAAAGAGCCTGAGGGGTGGGGTGGGGTGGGGCTTTGGAGAGTGGGGGCAGCACAGGACAGTCGCATCTCAGCCTTGACGCTGAGGGGAAGGTGTCTGGGAAGACTCGGCAAAAGCGCCATGTGTCTGGGTGTCCGAGCCCAGCTGTGGCGGCAGGGCCCCGCTTACCACGATGGCAGCAATGCAGTCCTCGATGGTCTCCTCTGTGGTGCACCGCAAGACACCACCACTCACGGCACTCCACTCATCGCACTTGGCCCTCTCATGGTGGCCCACTGCGCACCACTGCACCCTCTGGGGGTCTTCTGCACCTAGGAGGGGTGCAGGAGAGTCAGGGATCCAGACAGAGCCTGAAAATGGGTCTGGGGGGTGAGTGCTGCTTGCTACAGAGTGGCTGCCCAACGAGGCCCTCGCTGACAGCAGCAGCCTCATGCCCACACCGCCGCTCATTCCTGCCCATCGCCCTCCAGGAGAAATGAGGAACTTGGTTCTCAGAAAGAGCAGTGAAGGCAGAACAGTCCCTTCACGTCCCCAGCCATCATCACCTCCCCTGGGGAGGCCTCGCAACAGCAGCCCAGCTCAAGGCCTTCGGGGTGTTTCTCTTCCAGGACTGGGTTCTCCCACCCAGGGAGTGTTCCCCAGTCGGCAGTCATGTGTTCCCTTTGGGTGGCCCCGCCTGCTCTCCCCTCACCTAATATCTTTGCTCACCACTGTGTGCCCACATCTAACACAGTGGCTTCTGTAGATGCGCAGTCACTAGTGGTTGACTAAATGGAGGAGAAAAAAAGAGAGAAATAAGGAAGAAATGAACCATAGGGATTGAGAGGAAGGCAAGAGATGGATTAAAGCCCTCCAAAATTCTAGTTCCGCTTCCGATGGTGGCAGAGGCCGTGCTCCCACTTCAGTTGAGGATGGGCTATTTTCCCTGTTGAAGAGACCTGTTGTCGGGCGGGGCGACTCCGGTTAATACAAAGAAGCCAGAACCATCATTACTCCAAGTTGTCTGTAATCTGAAGTTAAGTAAGGCCTTTTCCCGGTGCAGCAGAAAATCCCTGCATTAACCCAGTGCAGTTGGTAGCTCCTCTATTATCCTTGGGCTCTGCAGGCCAGTGAAGGTTGGGCGAAGGGAGGTGTACAGGCACCAGGACAACCTCTATGGCCCCCACTCTGCCCCACTGCCCTCCCAGGACCTTACACACCTCTCCATAGACGCTGAATGGCAGCAAAATACTCATATCCCAAGTACAGCTTAGCATCCATCTTAGGTGGGACTCTTAAAAACCCACGGGCCGCATCCATAAACAGCAGGTCCTTCCCATGAGGAGAGCTGAAGAGCTGGAACCCTGCTGACTTGGCTTTCCCAAAATTTTCCTGTTAAAAGAATAAAAAGAAACAGAGAAGGCGGGAGGCTGGCACAGAGAGGCAAAGGGAAAACAAACCCGAAACCAGACAAGGAACACAGAAAGGGAGACAGGCATGACTGCCCGAGAGCGAATGCAGTGGTCAAGGCCGTCTGAAGTCCCGTGACTCATGGGGCTCTCAAGTCTCTCTCCAGGAAATGCTTTACGCAAATCTTAGCGTGTCTGCCTTGTACGGCCTCAGGGAAACTGCCAGGGGCTGTCCCCCAGATCTGTACGAAGGGGTTAGAGGTTGCCATGTGCCAGGCAGCTGGCCCTCTCCAGTGCTGTGTTCCCACAGGGCAGTCAGTGAAGGCTGCCTCCTCAGACCTGGCCGTCTGAATGCCCGAAGTGGCTCTGGTGGTTTTTATCCTGGAGCAGCTGGTGATCTAGACCCTGACGTTGAGGCCAGAGGTCAGGAGTTCTGGGCTCCTCTCCCACCCTAGGCATGCCACAGAAGGATTTCAGGCAGTCCCTTCTCCCTTTTGGCTTCCAGAAAAACAAAGGGCCCTCTGCCTATGATTCCTGCTGACTGGCCCAAAGCTGTTCCTGACTGTAGCTGATGGCACCACCTACCCACATGCTCTTTTCAATGTCTGTCTGCTTTTTGCTCTTGCAGTGGCTCTGCGTGAAACGTCCCTGCTGCCTTTTCTGGTAAACCTCCCACGCTTCCTTGGGGTGCACGAGCTTATTCCCCAGGACCCAGGAATCTTCCCAGGTACACCCTGCGTATCAGTCCCTCTATCCTCTGCAAAGTGCATAATCCATGTCTTCACGGTTGTGCCATCCCATTGGTGATAATTTGTATGTGTCCACATTTGTCTGTGAGCAACTCGAGAGCAGGTCTGTGTCTAGTTCATCTCCGAACCCCCAGTGCTGAGCAGAGAGTGCTGACAGGGATGGCACGGGGTGATGAATGAGGGCTGGCTGGGAGAGACTGCTGCCAACTCAGGACAGAGAGAAGGATGCTCATGGAGGGGTACCTGCCTCTGAGGGAAGTCAGGAGAGTGGGATCCCAGCCAATAGGATAATAGGGGAGCACTTCATGGGGAAGGGACATCTGCACTGCATCCTGAGGACCAGTTTAGAGCTGAAAAGAACACAGTGGGGCAATGAGGAACTTCTGCACAGTTTTGTTGTTGTTGTTGTTGTTGTTGTTTGTTGCTAGGCAAAGGTTTTATGGCCTTTGGTGTCTATAACATACACAGACTGGGTGACTTTCAGTGAAGAGGATGATATGTGGTGTCGTTCCTACTGTGTCCTGAACCCAGACGGACTTCCAGAGTGGCTATCAGAGAAGGAAAGAAAATACCCCAAATTCAAGCAGAGACCCCCTTCCCCCCCCCTCGGCCCCCACAGCAGGAGGAAAGGGTGGTGGATGGGGGTACCTGGGCCTGGTTGAGAAGCTCCCAGATCAAGTCCTCTTTGCCGCCAACACTTCGAGCCACGACGGCATGAGAAGGGACCTGGGCCAGGTAGCACTCCTCATATTTGTCCACTGGCTTCCGGGTGTTGTCCAGGCAGAGCAGCTCATACTGGTCCCTGTCAGCCTGGTGGGCCAGGTTCTCTGGGGGAGAAAAGCCCAGAGGAGCTGACTGACTGCAGGCACAGCCATCGGCTGTGGTCCCCCTTCCTCAATGAATCGCAAACTATTTGACCTTGTTGAAATAACTTTCTAAGCCAGGATGGAACTGCTCCTGGCCAGGATGCCACATCAATACACTGAAACTTAGATAACTTCCATGTCCCTATAAACTCTCTGCTGAACCAGAAACGCAGTATCCAGCCGGTCCCCAAACGCCAAGCCAGCTCTGGGCTCTGTACTGCTTTCTTTGTTCCTTCTCACCCCAAACAAGGTTGGCTATATGGTCCTAGCCAATCAGATAGTTTTTATTTGTCTCTTCCTTGTTCTTTATTCTTTCTCTTATAAAAACTTAGCTTCCTTCTCAGTTTGTAGTTCTGCCTGCTTCATAAAGTGTTAACAAAGTTTGATTATGTCACCTGAATTGTCTTCTTTAATAATTCTTTTAATGACCCGAAGAGGACTGAAAGAGAATATTTTCCAGACACATCTTCTGCAGATGAGGACCATGAGGCCTCAGGAGATGAAATGACTGGCTCTCAGTGCAGACAAACACAAGGCTGGGAGGCATGCTTAGCCCAGGGCCCTCTGACTTCCCCTGTCCCTACAGCTCTGCTAATATGACAGATGACAGCAAATGTTTGCTGAGCACTCAGAGCACACCAAACGAAGACTGTGCTGAAGTTTCTCTGTGCTCTGTCATTTAATGCTCATAAAAGCTGGGGGAGACCAGTCGTGTGATTATCCCATTCTAGAGAGGCGGAAACAGGCTTAGAGAGTTGAGGTAACTTGTCCACAACTCTCTTCTAATCCAAGCCTGACACATCACCATTCAATGACGGCCCAGGTCCCCCACTGTGCAACACTCCTCTGAAGGTAGAGGTGGCTGGGAAAAGGTGGTGGAAGCGTTGAGGGATGGACAGAGGCCTAGGGACCCATCAGGGCTTTCTTATAGGTACAAAGAGGGACCAGAAAAACTCGTAAGAAAAACAAGCTCTTCGGTTCCCCCTTGTCTCGCTATTTTAAGGTGTTCTTGGTTGAACTGTGTCCCTCCCAGATTCGTATGTTGAGGTCCTGTAACCTTGTTTGGCAATAGGCACTGCAGATATAATTAGTTAAGATGAAGTCTTACTGGATTGGGGTGGCCATGGATGACTGGTACCCAGTACGACTGGTGTCCTGATAGAAAGCGGAAACTTGAGCACAGGCAGACATACACACAGAAGGAATGCCACGCGAAAAGCAAGACAGAGATTGGGGTGATGCCACTACAAACCAAGGATCACCAAAGGTTGCCAGCAAAGCTCCAGGAGCTAGGAGAAAGGCACGAAACAGAGCCTCCCTCACAGCCTGCAGAAGGCGCAAACGCTGCCCACATCTTGGCCTTGAAATTTAGCCTCCAGAACTCTATGAGGCAACATTAAACAACCATAAATTTCTGTTGCTTAAGCCACCCAGTTTGTGGGACTTTGATATGGTAGTCTTAGCTAACTTCTAGGTCTTGGGGGTTGATAAAATCTCATATTGAAAGAGAAAGAGCACAACAGAGCTCTTGTGAATCGTCACGATTTTAGTTAAGTACGTCACGGAGAAAACACATTTAAAATCTTTATATTAAAAGCAAAAATTAAAATGATTTCGTTGTTAGAATTAAATTACGAGAATCAATAGGATCGAATAGTTTCCAAAATCGCTTTTCCACCTCAGTCACTCAAGGGCCCAGGGGTGGTAACAGCAAACTACCAACACTCATTTTCACCCCTAAAGCCCAGTGGGTTGTCGCTCATAAACTTCTACTGAAAAGGTAATAAAGGAACTTGTACCGCAGTGGACAAGTGACACTCAGCAAAGATAAATCAGCACGTTCTGGGACAAGCTGTTGTTTCCAGAAAGTGAGGTTACTTTCAACTGCTGCAGGGTGAGTGTTAGGAAATGCCTCCCACTGACATAACTGTGGTAACTGGAGCAACCAGAGTAAATAATGGCGCCAATTATTTGGAATGACCCGATCCTGGCAGATGAAACCCATAGGTGCCCCCACTAAGTAAAATTACTGACAACAGGACATGCATCAATTGCCAAAACGCTGACAAACCAGGCCAACGTGTAGGAACGAGGGGACAGTGAAGTGTGAATGGCCGAACAAGAGAACCACGCACATGAAATTCCTATTTCGTGTTAAAGAAAGAAGTAGGTTATGAGGAACTAAAGCCCATGTAAAAGGTAAGGACTTAAAATTTTCTTTAAATGAACTAGTATAGTATAGTGAATATACATTTGGTTTTAAACATCTCGAGTGACACAAGTGTGTTTTGTATTTGATAGAAATTTAATTGGTTATAAAACCCCAAATCTGTAACCTCAAATTGTCTGAAAAAGTATTTCATTTGTTTGTTTCTGATAATTACCCAAAACTTTAGAAAGTTTTTTTTTTCACATAGGAATAAAGAAGAAATACATTTTGTCCATGGTAATAATGCTTTTGCAATGGACTTAATTGAATGTGTGCTAATAAATTCTGAACTCATTATGATAATTTGCGTGCTTGCTTAAGGTTTGAAGCATTTAGGAGCCATTTATAACAAAGCATTCAGGAGAATGTGATTAAATTCAAAATTGATATTTCAGTGACTAAAAGAATTTGATTCTTAAAACTCACTTTGTTTGATTGGTTGTCAAGTAATATTTAAATGTTCCGAAAATGTGTTTCATAGATTTATAGACTGAACAAATTGAGCCCTAAACAGGGTACAAATAACAGAAATGTTTTTATATGAAAACTCTCCCATTTCATTAAAGATCTTGTCATTACTCATCTCTGGATATAAGGAAACTTTCAGGCAAAACCCAGTTCCCATGGCCAGTTTGTGGCCCAGGTGATTCTTCCTCCATCCAGCACTTACCTAACACCGTCATATGACTCACGAAGCCCACTTCCCCCACATCTTCCTGCAGACACCTGAGGAAAGGACAGCTGTAGTCAGGTGATTCTCCAAGAAAAGGCCTTGCCCCTCCCCCGTGCAGCCCCTCTAAGGTTCTGCCCCTGCCACAGGCCCACAGGGCTTTGCCCACGATCACCCAGGCTTCTATCTGCCCTCACAGGGCAAGGGCCCTGACTGAGGGGCGTCTGAGCCCCTACAGCCGAACCTGGGTCTTAAGGGAGCCGAAACCCTGTAGCTACATCTCAGGTAACTCTGGGGAGTGATGGTGCAAAAGCAGCACCCTCAGCTTCATCTTCAAAGGCAGTCAAAAGGAACTTTTTTTTTTTTTTTGTAAATAAAGGTTTAAAGGCTTTTACGTGAAGGATGAAAACTCTAGATGGCCTTGGGTGTCTAGTCAGTTTACCTCTGGTTTTGAGCAGTAGCCGTCTCTCTTACTGAGCATGAAGTAGGGAGAGGTGTCTTCGGGGTGGAGAGGAGGGTGGGAAAAGCAAACACGTGTCCCTGACACAGAGAGAGGCTCAGACCAAAAAAAGCAAGCTGGAATGTCCTGAACTTTAAACCAGCTCGGAGCCCAAGCCTGTGTCTGTGGATCCCAAAGTCCCAGGGAAGGGTTTGGCCCTTCTGTCCTCCAGGAGGGCTTGGGAATGTAACATAGGCAGACCAGGCTCTGGGAAGACAAGAAGGGCTCCCACACAGAAGACAGTTCCTCAGGATGGTTCCGAGGTGGGCCACAGGAGGACACAGGGCCCTGGGTCTCACGCTGTGCTGTGGGGGGTCTGTGGCAGGCTCCGTTGACTCCCCGGGCCTTTGTTTCTCCATCCTTAGAGTGAGGGGGAGGAG
Source organism: Eonycteris spelaea (assembly GCA_003508835.1). Taxonomy (NCBI): domain Eukaryota; kingdom Metazoa; phylum Chordata; class Mammalia; order Chiroptera; family Pteropodidae; genus Eonycteris; species Eonycteris spelaea. The sequence continues at coordinate 18,573 of PUFA01002236.1, read as the reverse complement.
CAGGAAGTCTCACTCACTTGAAGGCACCCGAGTAGCCAAAGTACGGTTCGTGGTTGGAGCAGGCGCACTTGTCTGTCCCTTTCCCCGCACACAGTTGACACAGTTTGGGGAAGGCTGTCCGATCCGCACAGGGGACACAGCTGCCCGCGAAGAAGTTGGACGCTGCTGCTCAACAAAGAGACACACGGCGCATGAGCCCCTCTGGCCAGAGGCCATTGTGGCTCCCAGTCCAAGCTCGCGAGTGAACAGAGAGCAACCAGAACAAAACCAGCAGACCAGTCCCAGCTCGGCCTTATGTGTGTGCACTCTTCGAGATCAAGGGTTTCTAAAAGTAAGCCAATTAACCCATTTTCCCACCCCCTCTCCAAAACCAGGCCTATGCCTGCCACCAGCAAACACCTGTCTCAGGTTGCTGTCAGCTCCCCTCCCTACCTTGTCACACTGGAACAGCTCAGAGACAGGTCTCCCTTGCAAGCCATGCCTGGGAAATGGGACAGCTGCCTGGACAGGTACACGGACAGCAGGTGGCTACCAGAGGAGGCTCCAGCAGAATGGGAAGCACATCAGCCACAGAGAGGAAAGCACCCAGGAAGTGGACAATAGGGCCCAGCAACCTTGGCCCTGCCCGGAGCCCTCTGTCAGGCCAGATGCCCTTCCCCTTACTCCTCAGGACAGCCACTGCTGGGGTGTTGGGAGCCCAAAGAGGAGACTCAGCGGACACCTCCCAAGGGCTGCTGGTGCCCCAGACCCACCAGTCTAAAGCTGGTTAACCTCCCGCCTCCACCCAAGGGTCATCACACCTGGTCATGTCTGTGTGACCCCAGTGTGTGGCCTCTGTGGGCATAGAAAGAAGGGACATCTCCATGAACTTCTTGCCTGCTTACCTTTCTGAAGATTTTCCTGTGGATCAGGCAGTGCCCAATAAAGTACGCCCATGGGGATGTTCCACCCAGCAGACCAGCCCAGGCCTGTGTGGCAGGACTTCTTGCCTCGGAGCTGGTTCAGCTGGAAGCCGCTGCCCTTCTTCACCACGGCCACAGCATAATAGCTGGTTTGTGGCTCTGCAAAGAGACAATATGAAGGAAGACCCTCAACCTGGGCCACAGGGAAACAGTGCCCGACACTACTGGGCTCCTACTAAAGGGGACCCAAAAGACACATGTACGTTGGGTTGGGATCAGAATAACTTTCCCATGCCTGCAGGGAAAGAAAGACCACAGAGGGAACATTTGTAATAACCCTCCAGGCAGCCCTACAAGAAGGCCACCAGCACATGTACCCCAAATGCTTTTTCCTACCCTGGACCTGCAGGGTGTCTGCCTATGCAAACCCAGCAGAGCCCACCAGAAGACTGGGGTTATGGCAAAAGGCCACATTCCTGATTCCAAGTATTTCCTGTTCCCCGACACAGGCCAGGGATAGTCAGGCTGCTCTCAGAAGAGATACAAGGCTACGGGGGTTCTGAGTATATGCTCCGGTGCGGTCTCTCCTCTGTCTCCCCAGGGAGAACTTACTTTCTTTTGAGCCATAGAACTCTGCCACTACTGGCTTCAGGTTGTAGGGAGCCAGGCCAGCCTCATACACCAAACCTGCATCCAGTGTCACCGCATCAGCTTCCTTTGCCTGAAAGGGAACAGACCAGACACCAGTGAAGCCCTCACTTCTACGAAGCCCCTCTGAAACCTTTGCAAGTGGCCATGACTGGTGCGGCTTCTTGGATCCGGGACCAGAAAAACCTTCAGCTTGGCCAGACCACATACCACAGCACGCGCTTCAGTTGACTTTACCTTCCTGGTGAGGAGATTGGCCGCCATATTCCTATTTCTCCTGCACAGGGGAAGGAACTTTTCTCTTTCCCTGGTGAGAAGTCTGGTTCTTGGCCCAGAAACCCATGTGTGATCTTTTAGGATCAACCTGAATTGCAGAGGCTTTACCTCGCTGGCCTCACGGGGGAAAGCTGCCCTCCCCACACCAGACTGGGTGCACAGCCCACGCACCACAGGCTGTGAAAGGGCTTGCAGTCAATTACTCAGGTCTGCCTGCCTGGCTCTTGTACGTGTTTACATTGAGAGGCCAATGCTTTCATTTGGGACCTCTTTGTCTGGGGCTTTCTGCCGAGGTCTTTCCCAGGCACCACTGTGAAGCCCTCCTTGTGGGAGAGTGGAGCTTTGATGACACTCTTCTCCACTGTGATTCAGTACTCAGTACTTTTCCTTCCTGTCCTGGGTCCGTGTAACTGAGTCTTTCATTCATGGATTCGGTGTTTCTCTAGGTTTAATTTCTTGCTTTAGTCTGAAGTGTTAAATGATTATTACTTCCATTATGACTCACTGTTTGTTTAATGGACTACTCAGACATATCATAGCTCACCACTGTCCAACTCAACTCCATTTTACACATTAAAAATAGAAAGTTTAAGTCACTTCCTCAGGCCACACAAAGTTTAAGTCACTTCCCCATAGCTTGTAAGTCATGGAGCAGGGATATAAATCTAGACAGTATGGGTTTGTTTCTTATATTACACTGTTACTTGCTGATTGTTGTTATTATAACTATTGTTATTATTATTTTGGTTCTGCTCTGACTAAATCTCATCTTTAAAATAATAGTTCACTTGATATGTTATAGGTGCCTTTCCATTGGTTCTAGAATTTATTTTCTCTTAAAGTGAGAAGCATTGTGTTTTTTCCCATTTTAAACATTTAATCTTTTTTTTTTTGTATACAATTCAGTGGCATTGATTACATTCACAACACTATGCAACCATCCCCAGTCTCTATTTCTATAACTTTTTTTTTTCGTCCCAAACAGGAATTGTAACCATTAAACAATACTTCCTCATTCCGTCCTTCCCCTGCCCCTGCTGCCTTCTAATCTACTCTCGGTCTCTATGAATTTGCCTATTCTAAATATTTTATCTAAGTAGAATCATACAATATTTGTACTTTTGTGTCTGGTTTATTTCACTTAGCATGTTTTCAAGGTTATAAATATATATTCCATGATGTAGCACATATCAGTACTTCATCCCTTCTCATGGCCAAGTAATATTCTACTATATGGATATACCTCCTTTTTTTTGCTAATTAATCTGTTAATAGACAACTGGGTTATTAGAAGTATTATTTTTTATATAGACACATAAAAACCTATTTATATTGCCTTTTTTTCCAACTATCTTTAATCAAAATCATTTTTCTAGAAGCCCTTGCCAGTAGTCTATGAGTAGTTTTTGTTCACTAAATTATAAGGCAGAAGTATAGCTCCATGATGTATATCATGTTACTGGTAAGTAATAAGACATAATATTTCTAAATGAAATAAAATAATAATGTAAGCCAAATTACATATCTGTCTAGCTGAAGCTTTTCTTTTTAATGTTGAGGTGATTTTTGTTGCCATAGAACGATTTTAAGTATACATTTCAGTGACATTAAATGTATTCATTCATACTGGTGAAGAACCCTTTAATTTCACACCAGATATAAAACTATCTTTTAGGCTTTCTTGGTATCACAAAAGTTAGGTGGAACCTCTAGAGACTCTCAGACACCCCACATAATGTAGAGTAAAATAAATAGGCAATTAAACCAAAGCTTTCCCCAGGGCAGTGATGTTGGGACTTCTTGGGCAAGACACCAGCATCCTGGGCAGGAATCACTGGAGACTCAGGGGCTCAAGAACCAAGGAGCAAGGCCTAAGTCATGGGATTCTGAGGGGAACCTGAACCAACAGAGAGGGAGAAGAATAAAATCAAGCATTACCTCCCAGGTATAGAAAAGCAAACCCAGAGAAAAGCAAGCCACAATGCATGGGCATCAACAGGAAAACAGACTTGGGCCCTCAAGGGCTGTGGATGTTGGAGCTGTCAGATGCAATAGAGAAGAGCTACCTATGAGGTATTTAGTTTTATGTACAAAGCGAAAGCTACAATCACAGCATAAGCATAGAAAAGGAAATTACCAGGAATAAAAAGAAAAACATTTAACTCATACTTTTGGAAACAAAAATATAACTGTTGAAATCAAAAACTAAATGAAGGGGCAACAAGTGATTAGATTTGGTTAAAGAAAAAATTAGGAAACTGGAAGCTATATTTGAAGAATTTATTCTGCCTGCTGCCAAAAAGAGGTGCAGATGATAGAAATTATAAAAGAAGGATCAAAATATGTGGAGGCTAGATTAAAGAAGGCCTAACATGTGTCATATAGTAATCCTAGAATTTAAAAGAAAAAACTAGAAAGACTGAAGAAAAGGCTGTATTTAAAGAGATAATGGCTGCAAATTATCCAGACTGATGAAAAACATGATTCCACAGATCTAACATACCCTAAGCAGGATAGGTATAATATTTCCACACCTGGAAATAACAGGGAATCCTTGAAACATTATAGACCAAGAAAGCGGAAACTCAAACTTATCCAGAGAGATGATTAAAGAAATGGCAGGACAACAACAGACTTCTCAATGACTACAGTGGAAGTCAGGAGACAGTGGAATAGTATTTTTAAACACTGTGAAAATGTCAGACTAGAATTATACATCTAGAAAAATTACCACACAAGAATAAGTAGGAGTTAAGTCATCTGCTTAGAAAATAAGAAAGCAACTGAGATCATTTAACACCAAGTGATACACTCTGAAGGATTACCAAAAGGATATATTTCAAGAAAGAAACATATCCTAGAAAGATGGTCTGAAATATGAGAAAGAATGGTAAACTAATTAAAAGGCAAAAATGTTGGTAAATCCAAATATTCTCTCTCTCTCTCTCTCTCTCTCTCTCTCTCCTCTCTCTCCTCTCTCTCTCTCTCTTCCCCTCTTTCTGAGTTTTTAGGTGTGTGTATACACATACATATACATAGACATACACAGACACATACAAACACACACATATAAATATATTTATATTTATATATAGGGTCTACAAATACATGAAGTATCTATATTGTGGGGTTAAAAGATAGGTATAAAATATTAAGTAGTAATCTAAGCAGGGAAGAGGGAAGTCTACTGTATTCCTGAGTCCTTTTAATATTTGACAAGTGGGGGTCAAAATCATTTTACTATAGCACTGGTAAGCTGAACATGTACAGTAAAAATTTAAGGGAAACATTAAAGAATATAAATAAAGTATTTAAATTCACCACCAGTAGGGGGAGAAAGTGGAATAAAGGGAAACAATGCAAATGAACACATATATACGAACTCAATTTTTAAAAATCAGGAATCGGGGGAGCAGGACTGAGAGAAAACAAAAAGTAATATGGCACAAATAAGTCCAAATTTATCAATAATAACAATAATTATTAATGGTCTAATTTACCATATAAAACAAATTAAATTGTCACATTGCATTAATAAGCAAAATCCAGCAATAAATGGTTTTCAAAACACATACCGTAGCATAAGCACACAGAAAGTTGAAAATAAAGGAATGGAAAAATGATAAAGGAGGAGAATACTAATAAAAAGAAAGCTGAATGTAGTATGTTAATATCAGAAAAGTGGAGTTTAGTCAAAAAGCACTGACAGGTTATTTCATAAAGATAAAATTTTAAATTCACCAAGAATGATATAATTCTTTCATACACTACTGGTAGAAGCAAAATTTGAAATAACCATATTGTGTTTGTTTAAAAATCAAATACATATCCTGTGGTTCAGCAAATCGCCCCTACATATATATTCAAGAGAAACATTTATACCTGTGTCCCAGGAGATTTATTCCTCAAGCCCTAATTAGAATAACAAAAAACTATAAACAATCCAAATGCTTAATGATAGAAAAGAACAAATAAATCATGGCATGTTAACATAATGGACTATTGTAGAGCTTTGAAAATGAATGTGAACAATAACTATTTTATTCAACAACACGGGTGAATCAGCATAATATAGAGGAGAAAAAAGCAAGTATGAGAAGACAACACATAGTAATGTATTTTCATAATTATTTAAGAAGCAAAACTGCAATCATGCATACCTATATAAGTCCTAAAATGAAAATAAAAGGCAAAAAGTTCTGAGGATTCTGTTTGCTCAGGATGGGGAAACACATGGGTCGTTGTAAGGAGGGCCAGTGAGTGACACCACGCTAATGGCAGCATGCCCTGAGAACCCAACGCTGCAGCTCAGTAGCCCTAGAAAGAAGCTATTGGCAATGATGAAATTTAGAGAAACTATGGTGGATTCATGGATAGTATTATTTTATATTACTAACATATTTAAAAATAAAGAGGGGCGCGCATAGACCAAAGCTGAACATATGTCATAATTCAAGGTTATAATTAAGCTATGATAGTGACTGAAGTTCAATTAAAAACAAAACAAAACAAAACAAAACAGAACAGACTGGTTGTTTGCACCAAATCACTGATTCCTTGAGTTAATCAAGGTCCATCGGCTAGTCCACCTGTCCCACCTTATCCCTCCTTCCAGTCTCCTGTTCGCTCTGCTCCTGTCACCCTGGCTTCCCTATAGAAACACAAAAAGGTCCAGCCCTCCCCTGTCTCGGGCCCTTTGCACATGCTGTTGTTCACTGCCTGGAGTATTCTACCCAGGGCTCTTGGCAGTCTTACCCATGCTCCTCCCTGAGGCCTCAGCTTCCTTGTTCCCTTCCAGGCCAAAGCAAGTTTCCTGTGAAAGTCTCTGTCAGAGCATTCTACTTTTCCTCTTCATTGTATGTCACACAATTTGAAATTACATGTCTATTTTTTGCATTTTTTTCTCTCTTTTGGATAGACTGTAAGCTTCCTCAAGAGTAAGGACTATGTGCGTTCAAACTCACCACTGCAGCCCCATTGCCCAGAACAGGGTCTGACACACGTTTAAATGAGCAAGAACAAAGTTGATGGAGTGAAGAGGATTTTGGAAAGTCTAGAAAACAAAGGATCAGTCATCATCTGCAATCACAATTCCTCTTCTCTATGAGCATTATTCATCTCATTCCCAGGATGTATGAAGAACTTCCAAAACAATGTTATATGATCATTTTGATAGCAAAATTCTTGTTTTTTCTTGAGTTCAAAGACCTTAATGCCTCAAAATCGTCCTCTTTCAGAGCACGTTGGATTTTGTTTTAAGACTTGTTGAAGATGATTACTCCTATTTCCATTTCTGAAGTGATTTTGTTATCAGTAGGGGTTACTGCCTCACGCATCACCCTCCTATCTGTGAGTACAGAATTGTTCCAGAACAAAAGGAGCCCAAGAAAGTATGGATTGTCTTCCACTCCACTTTAGGCAACAGTGACTTACCATGATGGCTTGATGCACTCAAGGTAGGAGCTTCTCTTCACACAGGCGACATGAGGGCCAGACTCAGAGAGGACTTTTTCCATACTGTCACGGAAACTGGAGCACTTACTGGCCTCATGATTTGAGATGGTGCACCACCTCACAGTTTGATCAGGGACAGCCAGACAAAGCCCTAGGAAAGAAAGGGCAGAGGTCCCTGTGCCAGCAGCACCCTCTGAAGGGACTTGAAGGCTACATCCCCTTTGTCCTGTCCTCCACTCCTGCCCTTGAACAATGAAGAGTACAGGTTCCACTGCATTCTGGGGGGTGGGGGGGGAACAAGACAAGGGAACTGTAATGGCCTCCCAGTTTCCTGCTTGCTGGCCAAAGGGATGCTGGCTTGACCTTCCGCTCTCCATTAGAGACCACCATCTGCTCTTCTGTGTTCTTCGTGCCTCTTTCCCTCACCATCATGGGACTACAGTGGAACATAAGCCTCATCGATGTGACAGGGTAATCTCAGCCACCTCCAGGCATTGGCTTAAGACCATAACTCGTGGAAGCCAAAATTACCATTTTTACAAGAGGAGGGACTCTGCTCAGAGAGTGATTCTTACTGGCATAGAAACCACATCTCCAGACTTTGGTCTCTGCCCAGGAAACAAAAGAAGGTAACATTCTGAGTTACTTACATCTGCTTGACCAGTAGATGGGGGTAAATGATTGATGATGTAATGAATTTGCCTGTGACACTTTTCTGTCATTCTCTATTCCAGGAATAACTAGAAACTCCAGGTATTCATTGATTCTCTCTGTTTCCAATGACCTTCCATTTTCACTAGTTTTTCTTTTTTCTTTTCCCTTTTTTTTTTTTTTTGTGGCTGCCATTAAGAGAAATGAAAGCCAGCCATGTCTGTAGCTACTAAAATCCATGTGGTTGCAGATGTGTTGTCCCCATCATGTGAGCTTTGGCACTGTCCCCGAAGCCCTGTTATCTCTACTCAGTGGATCAATAGCACAGAGCTGACCCAGGTGAGCCCACGAATATCCACAAAGCACAAAGCAGGAGAGGGGAAGGACACCAGTTCTCCAGCATGCAAAAGGAGGGCTGTAGGGAATTTATGGCTCCAACCACCCTTTATCCCACCTCTGCCCATGGGAATCACAGGAGGCATCAGGAGTCAGTGGCAGTCCCTCACCAAAACCACTCCTTCAGACCCTCCCCAAACCACTCCTCCTGGGGTCCCTGGGGCAGAAATTTGTCTTCAGTCATGGATTTACCTTGCACAGCCCTATGAGGTGCTGGGGGTGGGGGTGAGGCAAAGGCAAATAATGTGGGTCCAACTCACAAGGGTAAACGTGAGAGAAGAATAACTAAACATGGAAGTCTCCAAAGGTGTGACAAATGCACCATAAGCGGCAGGCAAACAGGGGGGCCGAAAATCTCAGGAGATGATGAGAATGGGAGAGGTCACCCAATGACAGCCCCCCCCCCGAGGGATGTGTGCAGCAAACTCAGCTAGTGCCTCAATTACCCTCACCTGACCCTCCCAGGCAGAACTGTACTACCCTTCTCACTGGTGAGGACCCAAGGAGTTTGGTTGGCTTCAAATCCCATGCTCCAAACCCCTCGGCAGCCCTACCTCATCAGCGCCAAGAACTCCCGTGAGACATCAGACTGCCGAGGGGGAGATCAGGTGTGAGGAGACCTTGAATGCCACGCTAAACAGTTTGGTCTTGACTGAGGGGGTCCTAGCAAAGGGATTTGCTAAACCGTGACGGAAGTGCGCTAATTTATTGTATTCCACTACAAGACTGGGGAGAAGGAAGCACGAAGAGCATGCAAAATCGGCAGAGGCAAAAGCAGGATCAGCAGGTCCCTGAGGCAGTGCAAGAGCAGGGGCAGGGGCGCAGTGGGGGAGAGCTAAGGCGGGCTTCGGCGCGTCCAGCCGCAGCGCGGAGCCCACGGGCAGGTGTGGTGGGGTCCGGGTTGCCGGGGGCGCCTGGGCCGGCGACGCTGCGGGCCTTCCCCGCGTCCGCACTCACCCAGGACCGCGCAGGCCAGCAGGGTGCGCACCGCGAGCCTCATCCTCCCAGGGCTGCAGCGACAGAACGACCCGCTTCTGCGCCGCCCCTCTGCGCCGCGCGCCCCTTTATCCCCGGCGGGGCGGGCAAAGCCCAATCTTTGACCTCCAGTGTTTGCACAGCCCGCTTGCCCAATCGCCCCTAATCCTTCCCCCCTTCCTTCCTCGCCCCCGCCGATCACCTCATTTCCTGAGCTCTGGGACAGACCCATGGATGGAATCCAGCACAAAAATGCTGATTGAAAGGAAATTAAAGAAAAAACACCCTCTTGTTAATGCGCGCTTGCTCTGTGCCAGGAGCGGAACTGCAGCGGGTAGGGGCAGCGGGGTGCGGGAGGAGGGGGGACGGAGGGCGTGGAGATGCGTGGAGGAGGAGAGGGGGCGGCGGCGGGGGCGGGTAGCTCTGTTCCTGAATCCTTAGATGGCAGAACTCGTCATTCCACAGTTGGAAGAAGGAAGAGAACTGCCTGAGATCCAGACTAGAACCGGAGAGTGACAGGCAAAAAGACCTTCCTGGGGGAAGATGTCAAGGAAGAATAAAGCTGGCCTCAAGTCAAAGACAAATAGGCTGACACCCTTCACTTGTTCCCCGGTGTCCCCAGAGACTCTGATCCTGGGCTCTCCAAGGCCTGCCCCACTGGGGAGCTGCTGTCTCCCCTGTGCCCTCCTGAGCTAAGGCTCCCAGACCCGAAACCTCCCCTACATGCAGCCTGCTGGACACTTTGGCCTAGGGACAGAGTCACAGGAGAAACAAAGTCTCTCCCACAAAAGCTGCCCAGGAATGTGGTCAAGGTTCTGTAAGACTCAGAACAAAGTGACATGAGCACAGAGAAAGGGGCCCCGGGGGAGGATTGGCCTGATCTCAAAGTCCTGGGTTGTCCTGGGCTCCCTCCAGCTTACTGGTCTCCAAAACGTTTTGATTGTATATCCTCATGAGGAAAAACAGTGAGGTTGTACATCCTACATATGTACTTTTTAAACAATATATTTAAAGTAATATATTTTAAACTAATATGATATATTTAAACTTTTTAAAGTAAGTAACTAACTTATCCTTTCATAAATTTATATTCCTCTCATTGAAAGGCATTGAGGGGAGGGGGTCTGGTTTCATGTGGGGACCTTCAGATACAGAGATGAAGACGGAGTGGGGAAAGTCAGGGGCAGGGCTGGTTTGCAGGGGACTTTGCAGAGCAGGCATGCTCACACTCAGCTGATGCCTTCCTTAGGCCCTACAGTGAGCTTGCAAGGTCTGCCTGGAAATAGGGAGAGTTGCCAAATGTTGCTATAATCACAAACTCAGGGAAACTTGGTGGGCACTTTGGAAGGCCAATGGACCATGATTCTCTTCCCTGGGGCCCTATTGCACTCACATAGTTAGTATTTCCTGAGGCAGCTCCTCCGGGGACAGGACCACAGCCTAGGTTGAGCCACTGAGAGAGAGCACCATCGGACCAGGCTGAGTCTTCCCCAGACCAGCCAACCCTATGTCCTGCCTCAGTGGAACCCTCTGATTACAAGCCCAAAAGATGCAAATCAGGTGGTCAGGTTCCAGAGTGTATGTATCCATTCATCAGGGATACTCCTTCTCCTAGGAAACAGGGACACAAAGAAACCAGGGGCTCATCTAAGAGGACAGAAAGAGCACTCTAAGCCCTACACAGACATGCGCCCCAGCTTTGTGTTTGCAGGGGGCTGGTCCATCTGGGAGAGGTCTGAGTACCATGACTGCAGAACCTCAGACACATACTGGCTTAAGCTCATGTGGAAGGAGTCCTATTTGCAGCCCTTCCATGTGCTAAGCATTGTCTGGGTCACGCTTTTGTGACCTTGGTTGACTACTGTAGGAGATAAAATCCGTATCCCAATTTTTCAGATGTGGACATTTCAGTAAAATGACAGCTCATTCACAGAGCTCTGGAACCTGAACTCGAAAATACGAAGTGTCCTAGGCTTCTCTAGACCGTAGCTGCCTTCTTTAATATTGATCTTCTCTTTATTTATCCAGAAGAGGAGAGGAGAAAGGAAGAAAGGAGGGGAAGAAAAGAGGAGGGAGAGAGGGAGAGGGAGAAAGAGAGAAACAGAGACAGAGACAGAAAGAGAGGGGGGAGGGGGGAGAGAAGGGAGAAGAGGGAGGGAGGGAGGGAGAGAGAGAGAGGAGAAAGGAGAGAGGAGATGGGAGATTTTCCAAGTATAGAACAATCCAAGTCATGACCCAAATCTTCTATCATAAACTGAATAAAACTCTTAAATTTCAACAAGTTCGGCCCTCCTATAGAAAGAGCTGAATTTGGGTGTACGTGCACGGGGGTTGGGTAGCTGAACTAAAGAGGATGGGCAGAAAGGCATTTGTTCTCTGAACCAATATTTGTTGTTTCCAAATGTTGCTTCATTTACAAAGAAACAGAGCAAACAAAGAGCCTCTGTCTGCTTAAACCAGTCCCTCCTCCATCCCCACTTTCTGCACTCTGCCCAACTACAGAGCCTTCTCCTCTGAAAGGCCTGAGTCTGGATTGTAGACTCATGCTCATAAACCTGTTGTCCCACAGACCTCCTGGCTCAGGTAGAGTGTGGCAAGATAGGTGGGAACCAAGGGCAAGGTCATTTTAGGAAAACATCAGGGGATTTGAAATGCCATATACCACAACCTCTCTGTCTTACCCATCAGAAATTCCTAGACAATGAAAGACTCTCAAGGTTTCCATTCTTTTCTGGGGGATCCATAAAAAATATCCTTTTCATGAAAACAGTCCAGAACCAGATAGCTTCACAAACGTATTCTAAAAACATTTAAGAAGAATTAGACAATCTTACACATACTCAGGGAACAGAAAAAATAAAGAGCATTCCTTGACTAATTTTTTGAGGCCAATAAGTACAATTTTAAAGCAAAAACTATCAAGGGTTTTATGACAAAGATAAAAAAACCCTCCTTTTATGAATACAGATGCAAAATCCTAAGCAAAATATTAAGAAATTGAATCCAGTAATATTTAAAAAGGATATTAAATTATTACCAAGTTAGGTTTATTCCAGGAATGCAAGTTATCATTTTAAAAATCAATCAATGTAGTTAATCACATTAACAGAATAAAGAAGGAAAATGATATGACCACATCAGTCAGTACAAGAACTGCATTTGGTAAAATTCAACATTTCGTTTTAAAACCTCTTAGCAAATTGTTCTAGGAAACTTCCTTAATCTGATAAAGAGTATGCATATATGTGTATACCTACATAAACATATATAAAAGAAATGTTGTGTATATAAAAGAAATCATCATACTCAGTAGTAGAATGGTGAATGAAACCTTTCAAGAAACTTTGAGATCAAGAAAAAAATCAGTCACAGCAACAAGAAAGAGAAATGAAAGGCACCCAAATTGGAAAGGAAGAAGTAAAACTCTCGTTATTTGCTGACGACATGATACTCTCTATAGAGAACCCTAAAGATTCCACCAGAAAACTGTTAGAACTGATTGATGAATTCCATAAAGTAGCAGGTTACAAAATAAATATACAGAAGTCAGTGTCATTTTTATACACCAATGATGAACTTTCAGAAAGAGAAATTAAGAAAACAATCCCATTTACAATTGCGTCGAAAACTATAAAATACCTGGGAATCAATTACCCAAGAAGACCTCTTTTCAGAAAATTATATCATTGAAAAAGAAATTGAAGAAGATACAAATAAATGGATGTATACCCCGTTCATGGGTAAGAAGAATCAACATTGTTAAAATGGCCATACTATCCAAAGCAATCTATAGATTCAGTGCAATCCCTATCGAAATACCAATGGCATTTTTCAGAGAGCTAGAACAGATACTCCTAAAATTTATATGGAGCCATAAAAAACCGCGAATGGCCAGGGCAATCTTGAGAAAGAAGAACAAAGTTGGAGGTATCACACTACCTGATATCAAACTATACTACAAGGCTACCATAATCAAAACAGCATGGTACTGGCATAAAAACAGACACATTGATCAAGGGAACAGAATAGAGAGCCCAGAAATAAATCCACGCCTATACACTAACTTAATATATGACAAAGGAGGTAAAAGTATACAATGGAGTAAAGACAGTCCTTTCAATAAATGGTGTGGGAAAATTGGACAGATACAGGCAAAAAAAAAAAAGAAAAGGAAAAGAAAAGAAACTGGACCATCGTCTTACACATACACAAGAATAGACTCAAAATGGATTAAAGATTTAAATGTAAGACGTGAAACCATAAAACTTTTAGAAGAAAACATAGGCAGTAAACTCTGATATTACTAACAGGAATTTCTTATCAGATATATCTCCTGGGCAAGGGAAACGAAAGAAAAAATAAACAAATGGGACTACATCAAACTAAATGGATTTTGTATAGCAAAGGAACCATCACAAAACAAAAAAGACAGCCAACTGGGAGAAAATATTCATTAATGATACATCTGATAAGGGGTCAATATCCAAACTTTATAAAGAATTATACAACTCAACAACAAAAAAACAAAGTCCAATTAAAAAATGACCAGAAGACCTGAACAGATATTCTCCAAAGAGGAAATACAGATTGGCTAACAGACACATGGTCGCTAATCATCAGAGAAATGCAAATTAAAACCACAATGAGATATCACCTCACAGCTGTCAGAATAGCTGTCACAAATAAATCAAAAAACAGCAAGTACTGCTGAAGATGTGGAGGAAAGGAAGCTCATACATTGTTGATGGGATTGCAAATTGGTACAGCTGCTATGGAAAACAGTATGGAGGTTCCTCAAAAAATTAAAATGTATATACCTTTTGACCCAGCAATTGCACTTCTGGGTATTTATCCAAAGAAAACCAAAACAATAATTCATAAAGATCTATGTACTCCAATATTCGTAGCAGCACAGTTTACAATAGCAAAGATATGGAAGCAATCTAAATGCCCATCAACAGATAATTGGATAAGAAATTATGGTTCATATATATAATGGAATATTACTCATCCATTAAAAAAAATGAAATCCTACCACTTGCAATGACATGGATGGGCCTAAAGGTTATTGTGCTGAGTGAAATAAGTCAGACAGAGAAAGTTAGATAATATGATTTCACTTATATGCGGTATCTAAGGAACAAAAAACACAAACTAATCAAAAACAGACTCACAAATATAGTGGACAGTTTGGTGACAGAGGGGAGAGGGGTTGGAGCTGGAAGAATGGGGAGAAGGGTTAAAGAAGTATAAATTAGTAGTTGATAGTTGGGCACAGGGAGCATGGAAGAGGGAATGTAGTTCGCATTAATATAATGGCTAAGTGGAGGGCCAGGGGAGGGAGGGAGCAATTGGGGGGATCGTTTTATGAACATTACAGATGTCTAACCAATGTACTGTATACTTGAAACTAATTTAAATAAATAAATTTAATTAAAAAAGGAAAAAATCAGAAGCTATCATTATCATTTCTATTCAACATCTTTACTTGTAGTTCTTGCCAGTCCAGACAAGTTAGAAAAATATGTAATATGTAAAAGAATTAAAAAGGAAAAAATAAAACTATCATTTTCATAGATGATATGATTGTACATGTAGAAAAATTCTAGAGAAATGATTAAATATTAGAAAGATAACTGTTAGGCAATATTGCTGAATACAAGGTAAATATACAAAAATCAATTGTATTACTATATATGAAATGAAAAACATGAAAAAATGCTATTTAAAGTAGTATAATAATAAAAAGTGCCTAGGAATAAGTTTATCAAAATCTAATTTTTTCACACATCAAATCATAAAATATTACTGAGAAAAATTAAAGATACTCTAAGTTAATAAAAGGTTATACCCAGAACATAGAGACCCAAAATTATATAGATGTCAATTCTCTCCAAATTAATACATAGATTCAATGTATTTATAATCTAAGTCCCAATAAGTGTTTTAATTTTTTGGTTGGAATTGAAAATATAATTCTAAAGTTTATATGGAGATGCAAAAATCCTAAAATAGAAATTTGATTGCATGTGTAAGTTGTAGCACACCAAGGTAGAACAGAATGTATTTTTTTCTAACCTTGTTTGCCCAGCTCTGAACATCAAGATCTGTAATACAATTGTTAGCCATCCAATTTATATGTTCGTTATCCATAATAACTAAGTTCTTTCTATAACTTGATACTAGACTAGTAGTATGGAATGAAAATATGCAATCTACTAAATATTTAAGGATTTGTAGACATATATATGTCCACCATGATTGATATATAGTCTAGTTCTAATGCTCATTCCAATTCTTCCATGTTAAGAAGTAAATTAAACTCTTGACTATGGCTTAAAGTATTTTTCAGATTTTTCTCATTTTCCTCCTCCTCCTTTTACATATATATGAAAAATTTCCAACATACACAAAAATAGAGAAGTAATGTAATAAACATCCATTCACATCTTAGATAGCGTCAACATTTGTCAATATTTTGCCAATCTTATTTCATTCATCTTTCCATTCCACTTTTTTTTCCTGGAGTAACAAATGTGATATTATTTTACCCACAAAAGCATGCATCTCTAATAGCTAAGAAATTTTTTTACATAATCATAATGTGTTTTGTTTATCACACCTGTCAAAATGAACAATTATTCCATATTACCATGTACTGCCCAGTTAATACACAATTTCTCTGGTTGTCTAAAAAATTTTTTAAGTTACTTTATTCAAATTATAACCTAAATTAGGATCCAGAAGTTGCATTGTTTATATCTCTTAAATATTTTTACTCGAAAACAGTCCCTCTTTTTATGCTATTTATTTGCATCATTTGTCCTTTGGAATGTCCAACATTCCGGATTTGGCTGATGTTTACCCTCATGGTGTTATTTTGTATTTAACAGAATTTCATAGAAAGTCCCTCAGTTTGGGTTTGTTTGATGTTGCCTTGTAATTCGATTCATTTTTGGCAGCCACATAACAGAAGTGATGCTAGATTCTTAGGGTATTACATTAGAAGGGGCACAGTAGTAATTTGTCCCATTATTGCTTCTGTTAACTTTATTTGCTTGGTTAAGGCAATGTCTGACAAGTTTCTATACTATAAATTTATCTTTATAATTAATGGTTAGTTTGTGGAGATATGACTGTATTGGTTGCCATATAATGATATTCTGATTATATCATTCCTTGTACATTTATCAGCTAACATTCTAAAGTAAACAAGTGCTTGTCTTTCTTTCTTTTCTTTCTTTCTTTTTCTTTCTTTCTTTCTTTCTTTCTTTCTTTTCTTCTTTTTTTTCTTTCTTTCTTCTCCTTCTCTCTCCTTCCTCTTTCTTTTCTTCTTCTTCTTCTTCTTTCTTCTCTTCTTTCCTTCTTCCTCTCGTTCCTTTTATTTGTTTTTATCAGTATGAACTCAGGAGATCCTATTTTATTCAGTGACTTATAATCCTTTGCTATCATTTTTTTCTTTTTTTAATTTGTTTTCAATTACAGTTGACATTCAATGTTATATGAGTTTCAGGTATACGACATAGTGATTAGACATTTATATACCTTACAACAGCAGTCCCCAACCTTTTTGGCACCAGGGACTGGTTCTCCTATGAGAATCTAATGCCTGATGATCAGAGGTGGAGCTCAGGCAGAGTTAGCGCTTGGGGAGTAGCTGCAAAACAGATGAAGCTTTGCTCACAGGCCACTTACTCACCTCCTGCTGTGCAGCCTGGCTCCTAACAGACTGGGCTGGTACCAGTCTGTGGCCCAGTGTTAGGGACCCTTGCCTTACAAAATAATGACCCTGATAAACCTAGTACCCATCTGACACCATACACAGTTATTATAATATTATCGGTATATTCCTGTGCTTACTCTATATCCTGGTGACTATTTTAATAACTAGCATTGTACTTCTCAATCCCTTTCACCTTTTTCTCTCATCCCTCCAACCCTTCTCCACCATTGGCGACCACAGTTTGTTCTCTGACCTGTGAGTTTTTTCCATTTTGCTCGTTCGTTTATTTTGTTTTTTAAGATTCCATGTATAAGTGAAATCATATGGTATTTGTCTTTTTTGTCTGACTGATTTCACTTAACATAATACACATGAAAAAATTTACAATCTGAACTATTTTTAAGTGTACGATTCAGTGGTATTAAGTACATTCATATTATAGTGTGGCCATCACTACCATTCAGCTCTAGAACTCCTTTATCTTGCAAGGCTCTATACCCAGTAAACAATAACTCCTCATTTCCTGCTACTCCCAGCCTCTCTTTTATTTTCTATCTCTTTGATTTTGACTACTCAAGTACCTTATTAAAATGGAATCATGCAATATTTGTCCTCCTGTGATTGGTTTATTCACTTAGCACCATGTCCTCAAGGTTCATTCATGTAGATGTATGTCAATAATTCCTTCCTTTAAGGCTGAATAATATTCCATTGTATGAATATTTGTTTATCTGTTCCTCTATATGGACACTTGGGCTGTTTCCACATTTTAACTATTGCAAAAAATACTTATAAATATGGGTGCATAAATATCTTCAAGTCCCTGCTTTCTGTTCTTTTGGGTATATTCTCAGAAGTAGAATTTGTGAATCATAAGGAAATGTATTTTAATTTTTTTTAGGAACCTCCATATTGTTTTCCACAATGGCTGTACATTTTATATTCCCACCAAGAGTACAAAGAATTCCAATTTTTCCACATCTCAATACTATACTTTCTGGTTTTTCTGATAGTAGCCATCGAACAGGTATAAGAAGGTATCTTCTTATAGATTTGATTTTCATTTCTCTAATGATTAGTGATCTTGAGCATATTTGCATGTGTTTATTGACCATAAGTATAATTTCTTTGAAGAAAGGTCTATTCAAGCCTTTTGACCATTTTTGAATTGGACGTTTGTTTTTCTGTTGTGGAGCTTTATGAGTTCTTTATATATTTGGGATATTACTCCCTTATCAATTATCTGATTTGCAAATATTTTCTATCATTCCATAGGTTCCCTTTTCACTCTGTTCATGATGTCTTTGATGCACAGAACTTTTAATTTTCATAAAGTCGAATTAGTCTATTTTGCTTTTGTTCCCTGTGTTTGATGTCACAGCTAAGAAATCACTGACAAATCCAATGTCATGAAGGTTCTCCCTATGTTTTTCTTCTAAGAGTTTATACTTCTTGTCTAAAGTTTAAGTCTTTAAGTCATTTTGAGTTAATTTTTGTCTATGGTAAGGGGAAGGTCCAACTTCATTCTTCTGCATGTTTATATTCAGT